>JAVTVY010009298.1:0-43894 GCA_036873755.1 Hanleya hanleyi | reverse complement strand
TGGCCGCGATCCAGGAATTGAAGGAACTGGGCCAGCCTTGCCATTTTACGAAATGAAACAGTTTGCCACGTCGACGTTCCGTTTTCAAAATCTGCTCCACCGTGTAGTAGTCTCGCTGTGTTTTTACAACAGGCTGTAATTCCGTGTCGTAAAACGTCCCCAGCAACGTTTCGCCTTGGAGATCTTCCAGTTCATAGATTCGCCGCTGTCGGGGTAGGCGCCGTATAATCAGGAAGTGCTCATCGCTCCAGTTGGGCAAGTAACTTTTCTCGAACTTGCCCTTGACTTTACTGATCCGTACAGGGTCCCCGACTTTGTACACCGCCTTCGTCGTTCGCTGCGATGGCCTGGGGTACAAGACACGCCGGACTTGGGCTTCATTGCGTTGGGTCACGGTAATGGGGGCTCTCTCTATACTTCGATGATAGGCTCGATTGTAACCCTCACCAGTTTCGGGAGAACATCGATGTACCGCCTTGTATTCTTATAGGTGAAATATTTATACATGCGGCCTTTGAATGTCCTGTTGAACCTCTCCACCACGGAAGCCTTGGTCTCGTTGTACGTATGGAAGAAAAACACCTTCTGCTTCTTGAGAAAGGCTTGGAACGGTCTGTTGAGGAATTCCGTGCCTTCGTCGGTTTGCAAATACAAAGGTTTGCGCCCGGTCTTGAAGATGTCTTTGAACGCCGCTATGAGATTTGCCCCCGTTTTCGTCCGGATGGGTACCACCCACGCATACTTGGATAGGATATCGATGCACGTCAAGATATACCGATTCTCATCGTTGTGTTTGACAAAGGCGCTCATATCCACCAAATCCGCTTGCCACTGGGCATCTATTCCTCCCACGATGACCCGGTTCCGTAGAAAATGGCGACGGACAGATCGATGTAAGGTATAGGTGTCTTGTCTTCTTAACCAATCTCGGACTTGGGTACGTTGTACCCCCTGGGGTTTGGCCGCTCGATAGAGAGCCGACAATGCACTATAGGCTGCCGGACTGTCGGGACTGTAGTATAAGTTATCCAACACCTTCTCCCAGCGCTTCATGGTGACAAAATGATGATGGACCCTGGCTCTATCGTTTATTTATAACGGGTATATCTTAGGCCGGAGTTTCTTTCTGATTTTCTTCGTGGACTTCCACAGTGGCCATGGTCAATGACCAGTCCAACTCGTCTGATGACCGCTTGATAAGCACTTCATCCACATTCACCACGGCATCTTCCAATGCAGACTATAGATCAGGGTGAAGGGTAAAATGCACTGTACCTCCATCTAGCCGAGCCAATTGAGCAAAGAAAGGGCCGCGTCGGATGTACACATCGTGACACAAGTGGATGAGGTCGCCGTCCAGTTCACCAGACAACACCCGTTTGAATTTGGTCCAGCCCTCCCGGGACAGACGAATGTGAGCTGGGCACGGTTGTGTAGGGTCCGTGTCTCCCACCACCTCCTCCATGATATCGACCTTATCCGCATACACGTGCAGGAAAACCTCGGGGGTCAAGCTGAAATACGCCAGTAATATATGCTCCGTCATGGTCAGTACGTGAATGGTACCAGATTTCACTGTCTCCCGTATTTATAGGGAGAACCCCGTGAGATCAAAGGATCAGGTGGTCATGTCATTGGGCTGACTGAGTCTAGCCGGGTGATCAATGGCATCGTCGTCGGGTTCATGTAGTTGTTCATGGGGTTCAGCCATTGGCCCCGCGGCTTCATCACGGATTTTTTCTTCTTCTTCATCGTTCTGGCCCGTCATGTGTGTGGGGGTGGCTTCATGAGGTGACACTGTCATTCCAGCCTCTGCGCATTCTATACATATAGTATTTTCTCCATCCGCTTTTTTTTCATTAGGTTCATCTAGTGTGTGTTCGATAGCATGAGCCCATGCCAATTGGTGGGGTGATCGATCGTCGGGTATAAATAACTGGTCCACCAGAGGGCCTATTTTCTCCAAGGCTGACCACAGAGAGGGAGTTAGGAGGAAACTTCGAGCCGGCTCTTGGTAGCGTCCCACCCGTGGGTAGAGCGCAGTATGGTATACGTAGTTGGCCTTGTCCAGGTGGATCAGGTGTCCGTCTAACTCTCCGCTCAACACCCGTTTAAACTTAGTCCACCCATCACGCTGTAGTGTCACCGTATTCGATAAAGTCTCAGGGGACGCCCTCCAATCCCCGCCACTATCTTCCACCAGAGTCACATAATCTTCATAAACGTATAATCCCACCTGGTAAGGTGTAAGGGGGAGGATGGCTCGTAGGACGGATGACATGCTTGGTCCAAATGTCGAACGGTGAATGACACACACTCTGTCTGACCCTGGTATTTATAGTGTCAATACCACAGCGCCAGGGTGAATAGGGCACAGACTATTATGAGGCCAACCAGCCGGTGCTGGTTGCGGCGTGAGCGCTCGTGGTCCATAGCCCGAGCATCAAGGATGGCTGTCATAGTCCAGTAGTGGTGAGTGATGGCACGCCTCTCCATCGAGTGCACTCTGTGGAGGACCGCTTCTGTGAACTCGTTCAGGATCTGGCGTCGTCCCTCGTTGTCGTCGCCATCTGCAAACATGGACCGGACCACTGCTCGGTAACCGGTGAATGAATTCACCACGGTGGCATACTGTAAAATGCTAGTCGCATGGGGCTGGATCTCCGCCATGGCTCTGTAGAAATGTAGGTGTGGGATCCAGAGGGACATGTTTTATAGACCAGATGTAGCTCTACGGGTATAGTCCGTGATACGTACTATTCTGATGGGTTAGTCCAAAAAAAAGGGAGCAACAACAACAACAACAACACAGATTACAGATCAATCCTTTTATTATGCGTGAACAATATAGAAATGCATGTACTGACCTGTCTGTGGGAGGTTTCCCACAATGGCGTTCACCTTCGCGTCTTTTCGTGTACGTCCGTGTCTTTTCGTTAAAGTCCGTGTATCTTCGGTAAAGTCCGTAGGCATTGGGCAAGGAAGCTTTTTCCCCAGACCGAATCACCGCCAGACATGACTGCATCACCGCGGATGAATACATTCTTGCACTCACTCACACCTCGCAACATTGTCTCATTGGACATTGGACCGTCTGACCTGGAGGTGACCCTTTGACCTTTTGACCCGCGTCCGCGCGCGCGCACTGCCGGGGATGACGCGCACTTCCGGAGAACTCGCGCGCGCGCTCGCGCTGCGGGGCGCTGGGGCGGGGCGGGAAAACACAAAACACACCGGCGATTGAACATACGGACGTCTAAGAGGAAACATTAGGAACTCTTCTATGTTTGGATGTAGTTTTTAGTGAAAAACCCGGAAGTGACGTCATACAGGGTCCAGTTTTCGACACTAAGTGACCACATCCGACAAAATGGCCAGTTTTCGACACCGGATGTGCCGCCATCTTGAACATACGTGCCGCCATCTTGGATATGTCCCATAATGCACCGGGTCAAAATACTCGCTTCTGATTGGACGAGAGCTCTGGGACGGATTTGAAATACCCGCTTCTGATTGGACGAGACCTCCGTATTGCATCTGCGCATGCGCAGAATGATATTCCTACCGCACACCCAACCCATCAGATGCCCCTTCACGAATGCTTCACTTAGATACCTCACTCGACCCCATTGGTGCATTAGGGGCTCCCATACATCCCAACACGGCTATTTTCATACACTTGGGCCACCGCGCATGCGCAGAATGCCGATAGTTCAACCCCACACCCAGCCCATCAGATGCCCCTTCACATAAGCTTCACTTTGATACCTCACTCGACCCCATTGGTCCATTAGGGGCTCCCTAGCTCCCAACACGGCTATTTTCATACCCTTGGGCCACCGCGCATGCGCAGAATGCCGATAGTTCAGCCCCATATCCAGCCCATCAGATGCCCCTTCACGAATGCTTCACTTTGATACCTCACTCGACCCCATTGGACCATTAGGGGCTCCCCTAGCCCCAAAACGTCTATTTCCATACCCTTGGGTCACCACGCATGCGCAGAATGCCGATATTTCAACCCCACGCCCAGTCCATCAGATGCCCCTTCACGAATGCTTCACTTTGATACCTCATACGACTCCATTGGCCCATTAGGGACTCCCCTAGCTCCAAAACCGCTATTTCCATACCCTTGGGCCACCGCGCATGCGCAGAATGCCGTTATTTCAACCCCACACCCAGCCCATCAGATGCCCCTTCACGAATGCTTCACATCGATACCTCACTCGACCCCACTGGACCAGTAGTCAATCTCCTAGCTCCAAAAGGCTATTTTCATACCCTTTGGCCTCCGCGCATGCGCAGAATGCCGATAGTTCAACCCCGCGCCCAGCCCATCAGATGCCCCTTCACCTAACCTTCAATTTGATACCTCACTCGACCCCATCGGACCCTTAGGGGCTCCCCTAGCTCCAAAAGGCTATTTTCATACCCTTCGGCCGCCGCGCATGCGCAGAATGACGATATTTCAACCCCACACCCAGCCCATTAGATGCTCCTTCACCTAACCTTCACTTTGATACCTCACTCGACCCCATCGGACCATTTTATCTAGGGACTACTTTTTCTCCGCGGAAGCTTTTTCCTGAGACCGAATCACCGCCAAAACCACGGCCAAACCGCATCACCGCGCATGAATACATTTTTTTTTTTTTTTTTTTTTTGCCGGAACTTTTTTTTGCCCGAACATGCCCGAACATGCCCGAACATGCCGCCATCTTGCTTTACAACAGGGCCGACACCCACCATCTTGCTTTACAACAGGGACGACACCTCAACCAATCAAATTCAACCTCACACTTACAATTCAACCAATCAAAAGCCTCGTTACAAACCATACAGTTGTGACGTCATAGTTACATCCGGGTGAAAGTTAACTTTAGTTGCCCTTTATACACTACTGACCATTGCCAACATTTATGCATTGCAAAGACACGGATATTGGCTGAACGGGTGCAATTCATAAGCTCTGTCTCCCGTCGTTGATTTGACTCAAAGTTGCCTACGTTGTTTGCCATATACACATATCGAATGTGCTTTTGGAGAATGTATTTTCCTATATAGGCAGTTTCAATGAATTCATTTGCAGATACTACATGTCCTTATCGTTTGTTTGTTTTGTTTTTTTTTGTTAGGCGAAATAAATTTTATATACTCGTGTGTATAAAAAAGACTGCCCTTCTGTCTATGTCGGTGGAGCGACCACATGACCTCTATATTGCCATATATATATATCTGCCAGTATAGATTATGTCTGAGGCTATATACCGTTCTAATATGACCCCAGCATCGTATTTTCTCTCTTCGTCTGGATAAAATGACTAATGAAAGTTTTCAAGAGACTGTCGACACAGCACTCGTTTACTATTGCCGAGAGTCCTGTTATACACCATGTTTATTGAATATCGAATGTATGGTAACCTTTTCCCCGATAGGTTCCAGTCGGTGGACAATGATGCAGTGTAGCAGGTCGAATGTTATGTCGATATATTACATTGATTAGTCTGTCAAGATTGTATTGTTAGAATAACGGTAATGCTTATCAATTATAATACATTTACTACCGATATTTGAAAGACTGAGCGAGATTTCTATAGCTGCATATCTGACATGTACACCTTTCACGACATGCACACCTTTCCAACAAGACTATACTGCACAAAAACACAAATTCATCCACCCTGGCCCCATCGCTCACTAAATTCCAAGGAAGCCATGCATTTGCAATAGTTGTGTTTTCCTGGACCCGGCATTGGACAGGTTAGGACAACTTGAAGGTATTAGAGTATTACTATGTTGAGAACATCGTGTATACCTGTTCTAGAATCCAAGGCAAGTATTAGTAGTATATTCGTTTACTTTTGACTTCAACAAGAGCCATTAATACCATACTGTGTATACAATATAACGAAGAACTGATAATTTTCAGCCTTTTCGGTACTTCAACCACATCACATATAATATAGAGGCCGAATGTTTCTTTCTCGTGTATTTGTAAAAGATCAGGATTGATCGTCTCATCAGAGATGTGTATGACAGTCGTGTCTCACTCAGTTCAAGCAGTTCCTAATCTATTGTCCCAACAGTTTTCTTCCCCTACAAAAAGTGTCACCATTTTTTTAGTAGTAGCATTTACTAGATCCTGTGTGACATCTGTCTATTTCAATCAACGTCATAAAATCTGTTTGTGCAAAACCTGATCATTGGACATGGTTATACCAGAAAGCGCCTCCATTCAAAGTTTCTCAATTTATGTCGAAAACATCACACACGGATAGCAAAGTACAAGGTAATATGCGAGATATTCATGGTGTTCATATGAACAGTAACAATAATAGCGTGACTGAGATACAACACTCAAAACAATCAGTAACAATAATAGCGTGACTGAGATACAACACTCAAAACAATCATTGACAAGCAAAGAAAACTTTTCAGCGCTACTATCTTGTGTTTATATATACTGTATCAGAAGTGGATGAAAACTTCTGACTGTATACATGTAATTTATCTATGCTGCGTGAAGATTGGACGAGGAAATTCTTCACGGACGACCGCTGGCTTTCGTTTATCCGATCTTTTCCTGTGGTTTCGAAAAGATCAACTGTGTCTAAAGTACTGGAATGTAGAGTAAATGGTTTATATGTGTGAATCTGACTGTTCCATAGGGTGATGTTCCATAACTAGCGAAGGGACTGCCCAGAATGGCGCTACAGGTCAAAATGGGGAAAGGCAGACGATCGGAAAAACTAAGAGGAAAACCTCCACATGGTGGCACTGAAAAGATGGAGACGATAGTGGAGGGTGATTGTCCACCAGAGATGGAGACGATAGTGGCGGGTGATTGTCCACCCGAGATGATGAAGTGGATCCGTCAGCAGATACTCCACATGCGACTGGCGTGAGTATAATATAGTGCTCTGGTTCACCACTTTCACTGGTAAATTACTAGAATACGAACATTCGGTCACGAGTACTTACTATTTGTGAGCATCCAGTAACCCTGAATCATGATGAGTTTTCATCCCTCGTTTAATCCCTGTATGTAGTGTGCATCCGTGACAACAAACTGGTTATAGAATTAAAGTAAAAAACACAATTCAATCACTCTGTCAGCTAGTATCGCTCATGTAACAGGATATTAATTCAATGATTGTCAACGTCAACATCATGAATAAATTATTGAACGAGACTAGAGAAAAACCGGGTGAATTCTTGTGGTTACAAACGTGTGCGCGTTTTGAGCGCGGCTGAAGGAAAACAATTTCGCGACTACTAATATATAGGCACACGCTGTGACATTTAGAGCGCGTCTCATGCCAATTGGTAGACTGGATGAGTCTCTATTTCATATGTACTATTATTAATAATAAAATGATCTTTAATAAATAGAATGAGAAAAAAAAACGAAAAAAAAAAAATGAAAAAAATATTTTTAAAATAGAGACTGGACGATTTGATGGGTTTCGTTGTGTAAAGATTCCATCTGGAGGCGTGGTTAGTCTGGACGATTGACATGTTTTTACCTTCGGTCGCAATATTTGTATCAATTTCATTCTAACGGCATATTGTGACGTCTCGGCAGTAACGTCATTCCCATTGTTGAGGTCATGGTAGTAACGTCATTCTCATTGTTGACGTCACATGAACGCATTGCTTCCAGCGTGCGTATATGAACGAACCAATCAAATCCTTTGAGTTGGGGGCGGGGTCAGAATACGGAGTTTTTATTGGTGACAAAAAATGCACAGTATATTGTGCATTTTTTCTTGCAAAGTTAGCTCCCTTGTGACGTTCCGTCCAGTCCCTGTTTCAAGCATTTCTTAATAGGCAGAGTTACTTCCTCTTGTTTCCCGTTTAAAATACATTATGAAACAGGGGCTGGATCCAGTCTAGCCAATTGGTTGTATTAGAAAACGCATCACGAGAGGGTTTTTTCCCCGACAGCGTTTTTCCTCATCTCGACTTCACGCGCAGTCACGTTCTCCGCTCGACGCGTCGGCTTTGACCGCGATTTACACGCGAGGAAATCGTGTTAAAGGGTAATTTATTTTTGCCCTGTACTGTAACAATATTTGGTTGGTTCAAATTTTGATTCTGAATGCGTAGCAGAAAAAATCATATATGTTTCCACATAGAATAAAGCGTTTTGTTAGTGTTTGCTAAGAAGTGGTGGGAGGGGGGGGGGGGGGATTTGGGTTAATGTCACACTTACGGTTATTTCATTCATATGGTGACACCCAGTTTTTTGGTGGAGGAAGCCAAGGTACCAGGAGAGAACAACACATGCTTTCAATCAAAAACTTAAATTAAATGTCAGATTTGTCCTGAAGTTTACATACATTTACTTGAATATCATCCTTGGAAAAGAAACGGAATGACCAGTTGCATACAACTATACTTATTGTTTATGAATGTGCTCCCACTCCTATTTTGGTATATTTCAGACATTTATCGGGGAGATGTCGTTTCAAACAAATATACGACCCCCTAACCAAACCGCTTCTTCTGTAATCATCAAACTTCTTCATATATTGTGAAAATATACTGTTCGTTTGAGATGTCCTGCTTTTGTGATATTGTTGTAAGGAAAATTCCTCCCGATACATAAACAAACCAAGGGACACATTTCGATCAAACCTAAATCCATTATTATGCAAATGACCATCGCATTCTTTCGAGGTTTATATTTCAGTATGTTAACCCTACCTGACCTGGGCTTTATGGCACATGTCCAGGCCTTGTTTGTCCTCCCCCACACTCCCCAGCTGAATATTTTTCTTATCCCTTGATTTATAGGCTGAATTGATGTGTCATTTACCAAATAAAGGCATTTTCTGGTCGATTTTTCGGTCATATTTATCTAATTGTCCATATATGCGTTTTCTTCATAAAAACTGCATTATAAATTGGTAAAACAATCTGATTTGAAATAAAATAGTTTTCGTCCACATTTCCTCGCAGAAAAGCAAGAATTTTGAAGATAAAATGACATCACCTTTCTGGTACCCCACATGGCCGCAATTTACACATTATCCTCTGCTCGGGGGTTATACTAATAGACTCAAAATCACCCAATATGATAAATTACAAATCACAAACCCAGGTCTGATAGAGTTAACTTAAAAAATAAAATCCATCTTTAGTACCGTCACACACAAAGGAGTGATTTGCCTCCTGTGTAACTGTAACATTTTTGTGTGAAAACATTTGACGACTTATTCTGTCATGTATGTTCATGCACTTGTCACATTTCTCATACAGCTCATAACGAATCATGGGCGTTTTTTAGAAAAATATTTTCTCTCTAAAATTAATCCAGAATATTCATTTCATATAATCCAAAATCGTACTATGGGATTACAGCCGGGAATTCTAACCAATTTGTGGGAAAATGCATTTCAGTGTAGTTTTAATCCTGATAAAATGCGATATTGGGATACAATATATCCCATGGAGGTTTAATGTGTATTATTCGGGAGAAATTTTGGGAGTGTATATATACACGCCCTTTCTAAGTATATTCTTACCTTGTGAAATCTACCGTACATATCATAAATGGTCGATGCAACGTTTTCGACTGCTCAACCCGGGTAAACTCGGCTGTCGAGCGCGTTGCGTCATACATCCCAGGTGTGTACCTGCCACCCCATGGGACCAGGGAGTCTCGGGGGTGGGAGAGGTGAAAGTGTCTGATTATACTGTGGTTTTCCTACTTATACCTACGTTAAATATGCTCTGATAAGGTATAGAAAATCATATATAATTAGATATTTCTCGTCGTTTTCTACCTCCCCCGTCCCGAATACTCTTGTCCCAGA
Organism: Hanleya hanleyi; assembly: GCA_036873755.1. Lineage (NCBI taxonomy): Eukaryota > Metazoa > Mollusca > Polyplacophora > Lepidopleurida > Hanleyidae > Hanleya > Hanleya hanleyi. The sequence continues at coordinate 34,070 of JAVTVY010009298.1, read as the reverse complement.
CCATTGTACTGCCATTAAGTCGATCGTTTAAACACGAATCAATCAAAGGTGCCTTGTGCTATGTGCTATCGTAAAAAAATCTCGGATTTAACAAAATAACGAAACCATAATAAGGCCAAGTAGCTGGGTGTCGAGTATTTTACCTGTAATTCTAAAAAATATCTAACAGTGCATGTATCGTCCACCTGTGGTGACGTATGACCAGGCTTGCCATTTTGGAACTCATTTGATCTTACGTGTTTAAAGGTTATACAAAATGGTCTCAAAATCTGCTACTTTTTTCTGCTAAATTGTTGTAGAGGTGATTATATAGACTTGTTTTACATTTTTGTATGTTTTCAAACTGCCCAAGGTTGGAAATAGCAGCAGTAAAGTGCGACAATTTCATGTCCCTTTCAAAACGGCGAAAGCTGTGACCGCTTGACCTGTGACGTCACAACCTGATTACGATCTCGCTCAAATGCATGTTGTGACGTCAAAATGTCAGCGACGTCACGCTAGAACTCTCACCTGTTGGGTGAATCTTTCGTAACAACGCCCGACGTCATAGACTATGACGTTTAGGGCGCAATCGTAATCAGGTTGTGACGTCATGCACCAGAGGTCACGGCTCCAATACGATTTTCCCCACATGTGTGCTATTCGTGTCCTAAAACCCACTTCGACGACATTATTCGAGAAAAAAATAGTAATTTGTTGTATGGAACACTACTGGGTATGTTTTAATGCAAAGTAATATAGAGTCATTTGGTATAACCTTTAAGGGGAGGGGGGGGGGGGGGAAGTTGGTCCGGCGTCATCGTCGCCCTTTCCGGTCAAGGGGCAGACTAAGTTGTGTGAACCCGTGTCTACCAGTCGAACACATTGTGTTCAGTCAACCAGAGCTACACTAGACAATAAGCTATACAAAGCCGGTTATTGACACAAGTACTTAATATTACAGGTTTAAACTGACCATTACAGGCCTACCTGCCGGGGTAATAACGTTAAAAGCAATCAGAATACCTAAAAGTTACTGGAGATATCATGCTATGTACGCATGTAGTGCAAGTAACATAAATAATGAGATCTATAATAGTTGTAAGGAAGTGAGAATCAGCATGGAGATATAGAACGAATTGCATTTGGATTATCCATGCCAGCAAAATCAAGAAATGGCTGCATTCCATGCGCTACGTGTATACATGTAAGTACGATTTCCTTTAATTGTTATCATCTACATCGTACTGTATGAACAAATTTGTATCATTTTTCTCATTTAGTCCGTTAAATTCCGCTCAGAGTCGAATGACATTTCTCACCTTCAACTTACATAAGGCGATACGCCATATTTCGACACCCCACCACTTAAACAACCTCCCCCTCCGCGAAACTTTTGGTTGAGGGCCTTGGAGAGTAGTGACTTACGATAGCTCTCGATACTAGTTATGCTTGTAACTTGGGGATAAGCATCAGAGGTGAATTTCAAACGAGAGCCGGGTCTAAAGACGTCTGAGGGTTTCAGTGCATGTTAAACTTTAGTAAGAATTATAGGCAAGGTGGGAATAAAGCTTAAAGATAAACAACACAAACTGGGAAATACATCATTCAAACACTATACACTCTGGGATATTATCTGAGCATTCCTCTGCCAGAGATCCATAACTGAACAAGGAATATTCCGGATCCTAGTACATAAATACCTTCAACATGATATGGGTTTTATTTTGTCAGTTGAAAATACGCCGGGCCGAATATAAAACATCTGTCAACAGTGGTACTCTAGGATCCATGATTTCGCTCTTTCCATAATGTGCTTACCAATTCTGTTCCTATTTTCAACGAGGAGAAGTTAATAAGATTATGAATGTATTGGATTATGGCACATTATAATCCATTGAACGTATATGGGATATTATATCCCTGATATTCAATAAGCAGACCTTTCATGAATTCGCCCGTGATCGCCTAACCTTGCAAAATAGTGGATAATATGCTAGGTGACTTCGCTGATACAACTAGAAAATGCGACTACACTGCAGCGTACAGTAGATCGCCCCATTTGTGACCAAAGAAACGGAAATTAATAATGCTTACTTCACTGACCGAAAGTCCGTGTACGAACCGGGCGTCTCGCATTTGCATAGCTCTTCGAATCGGTCGTATCGCCATCGACTATGATTAGCAGATCTGAATACCCAATCAATCGCATAAATGTTTAAATTGACGTTGTTAAAATCACATGTGATCATGCTGCTTTAGGACATTTCCTTTTTATCTTATATATACTTTGAGCATTTACTAACATTTAGCCTTAAAATATTCATCTATTTTTATCTGATGGGTGCACAGGGCTAATATCTCACAAAAAACTCTTGTATTAAACTATGTAATTCTGCTTAAGCCGGTACCAGGGAGTCATGTGGTCAAGTTGCCCAAGGTGTTCACATGAACATACACATTGAGAGTGAAACACCGTAGTGAAACACCGTAGTGAAACACCGTAGTGAAACACCGTAGAATCTCAGAATCACATGTGGTCCTTCATGTGATTTCTTTATACGTGATTATATGCATGTTTCCGCTTATTTGCTATCCGAATCAATTTAATGTTATGGAATCCGGATACGACAACTGGCTGCTTCGACTTCATAATGCTTCGAATTCAAGGAAAGTCATTCCCTAGTCAAAAGAATAATGACCATAATGAGAGGTGGGAGGCGCGATAATCCCCCCACCCCACACCCATTCAATCCGAGACTCTACACACCCATTCAATCTGAGACTCTCCACACCCATTCAATCCGAGACTATCCACACCCATTCAGTCCGAGACTCTCCACACCCATTCAATCCAAAACTGTTCATGATTATCACCCACCATTTGCGTTTCTTCTCCACCCAACTTTTATACTCATCAGTAAAAAACGGGTGGAATGTAATGCACGTTTGTGCTTCAGATTTAAAGATGTGATCAGCCTCAAAATTGATGGATTTTGTAAACTCTCCCCTATGGGTTTTTTTCAGCAGGGAAGAGTACCAAAGTATCATATGGATTATATTTGATGATAGTGGAATCGCCATATACAACGAATGCAAGAATATCTTGTCAGAGAAATTTGAAACTCTTCGACGGGTTATCTGTTTCGCCATTGCGTGTGTGTTGTACGCGGAGAGGAAATGGACGTCACTGCGTGACGTAAGAGTGACGTAGCGACGCTCACGAATCTGAATGCTGCACAACTGCAGCCATGGGATAACGTCATGGCTCGTGCCTATGGTTCGGTAATGTCGCATAGCATACGTTGGTAGAATGCACCACACGTGTATACGCTTGTTGACACGGCCGGGAAAAAAATAAACGGCATGCCATGCTGTTTATTTTTAAAGATCAATTCTTTCTATTTTCTCGTGAATGGTGGAAACAAGTTTAGTTTTTTGTGGTCAAATGTGTCTCATTTTGTACCTGTTGTAACATATGACAGTTTCGCTGAGTTTGAGAGACATCGGTTTCAGCCCAGATTGGAGGCTGATTACATCTTTAAAGGAGTGCTCACCTTATATTTGAGTGTGAATATATTTATCAGCAATCGTATTCCAAATCTTATTATATAAAACTTATGTTGACAGAATGCGAAATGAAAGAAATATTGAGTACATGTATATTGTTGCTCGCCACTGCGTGCACTGGGTACCGCGATTGCACTTCTGCCTGACGTTTTCACATGAGCGGAAGTGAAAGTATACTCATCTAAAAACGTCACAACGTCATTGAGATTTAAGGTAATTCACACGAGAAGGAACCCGGTAAATCCACTGATGTTCTAGTGGATTTTAGTAGCTCAAGTGTAATCATGAAAATGTTTACAAACTTAGAAGCATAGTTGTTCAACTCAAATCATTGCACAATGGGGTTCGCCAGCTCGAACTGACGCCAGGTGGCTACGTGTACCAAGAGATGAATGACGCATGCGCATGTCGTTTTTCTTGACGTCACAAACGCAACGTCATAATGTAACGACGTTATAATTGTTCGTTTTATGACGTCACGTCTTCTTTACCTGTTGGAGCACTAGCGCCGCCTAGCGTGACTGGCGATCCCCATTGCAAAGGATGCTCTTTTGGTTTACCGTTCAGCTTCAAATTTTGTCCAAATTGAATCGGGCAAGTCTCAGTTGAAAAACTTGGGAAAGAAATTCTTCAGTTGGCGGAGATAACCTAAACTACTTTCCTTTCATGAATTACCCCCGTGGGATTTGCCGCGCCAGTTCTTTCCTCGAATTAAACCTCGGACCCAGAGTAATTCAAATGTCCGTAGTTGGAAGGGGGAACGTCCCTGGATCAATCGTTAGCCGTGACGTTGTCCTGAATGCTGTCGTCATCAGTCACGTTATCCCACAGGCAACATGGCGGCGCCCACGTCGACCTCAAAGAGGAAACATGGCTTTTGTAATACAAATTATAGGTTATCGCCCTCAACGACAGTAAATAATGGGTTTTATTATATGACTGGTGGCGAATATCCCGTGTGATTGGTCCATTGGCGGTCATTTGATATTTCACAAAAAGCTATATTCACCTGCCAGAATGTTATATTCACCGACCGGTGAATATAGCTTTTGTTGACGTCACTGCCGAAGTCGGTCGCGCGACTGACGTCATTTCGAACACCCGTTGTGCGGCTGACGCCCCGTTCCAACATGCGTGATGGGGAGATATATCTAACGAAAAAATTCAGAGTAATCATCTTTCCCCATATATATTTCATCCAGCCAATGCAAATTCAAACGTATTATGTGATTCCAATTCGGTAAATACGATGTGTTATGGACCAGAGAAAACCAATATTCGGCCTCGGTGAATATTGGTTTCTCTGGTCCATAACACATCGTATTCACCTCATTGGAATGACATAATTGTATAATATTTCCTTAAGACTCTAACATTTGTAATGGGAACATATATAAAATAAAGTCAGTATTTCTTTAAGTAAATTCAGAGTTTGAGAGGACGTTCTCATCACAGAGATTCTCTACCACAGTGAATGGATTTTTTTCTAATTCTCCGTCATGAACTCCTTCCAGCTTTTATGGGTTTAGTGACCTTTTGCTTGGATTACAGCCGGGTGGAGTGGAACCCCGTTAAACGCTTAAAAATGGGGTATATCTGGAAACTTTACTGTAGGTCTCCTTAAAGGGACTATATTTTGTCTCCGTTATTGTGACGTTCCTGGTATCTAAACGCATCATAATGTAACAGTTTTCGATTATTAATAAACACAACTAACTTTTACTTACAAATTGTAAAAGTTATATACCGTACCATACAATGCGATCATATCGCAATAACGCCAAAAAAATGTACATGGTGACCAGCTGTGAACGCGACGCAAAGCTGCGAGACGGCAAAGATGGCAGCGAGGACGGAAGTACCGACGTCACAATTGATCCTGTCGCGTCACGAGGGACAACGTGATATCTTCATTCTGTACCACGCGTACAACGTACACAGAGTATCTAGTAAATTACGCTTGGACATTCAGAATCGTATTGCCTCCAAAATGGGTCGTCGACTACGTCGTTTCCGTCACTTTGCTCAACAAGTAGTAACAGTTACCCGAAGGCTATTCAGTGTGTGTAAATGTTGTGGGCATGTGGAATTGGACACTAGGAAGGACCTTGTACCAATAACGTCAGTAATCGCTGGAAACATCGCCGCCAAGAACAGGCAAGAAAGCTCCAAGTGTGTTCATCGTGTTTATTCAGAAAGCCCGGGAAGACTCGATGAGGTTAATGATGGTGGAAATGTGTGCCAGACTTCACAGGCTATTACCGTGAAGGCAAGGCAGAGGTTTGAAGAGAAGGACGCCGAAGAGTCCAAGATAACTAAAGTCGTGTTACCGGTTATTGCAACGTCTACGTTCAGCATCTGCAGTCAGATTGTAACTAGTGGAAGTTCTATATACAACAGTAACACAATGATTGGACTCAATCGTTCCATCCATGGGTCGCAAATTCCCAGACTTCCCACGGACGACATTCCAGTAGTTCCTGGTATATCATCACGTAACGGTAACGTTTGTCAAGATTCTGCGTGCAAGACTTCACAGCTAAGAAGGTCTGGAATTGTTTCATTTCGGCCATCTACCAGTAACTCTCCCTCAGGCAAAATGGGTCTCTTCAGTAATCCCAGGATAGATACGTCAGAGGGTCTCACACAACTGACAGATGTTATCCGAGCACCCGATGAGAGTAGTGAGGACTCATCTTGTCATCATTTCGCACCAGAGACCTTCGAAAGCATCCCAGTATCCAGCAGTTCGTCCTTGTTCTTCTGCCAAAGTAATAACCCACAGGTGAATATCAAGTCCGAGATGTCCCTACTGACCAGTACTGCAGAACGTGTACATTCATACAGACGTAATATAGTCTCCTATAGGAGTAATCCTGTCCTCGAATTCCAACCGTTTGGATTCTTAGCGGATCCTTCGAAAGATGATGTGTCTGTGAGCAAAGTTTCGAGGCATTCACAGAAAATATCTTTGAACCTGCCACTGTCCGATGCCACGAGCGCATCAATTACGTCTTTCACTGAGTTAAAAGTAGAGTTCGCCATAACGGAAGTGTGGCATACAATTCATCCCATCGACTGGACAGTGCAGAAAACTCTATCCAGAGGAAAATTTTCTACTGTTCAGTTAGCGATGTTGGGGGAACACAACAAACAAATTTGCCTCAAAACAACGGACGTTCGTACAAGTCAGCGAGAGGCTGAACTTTTGATAGAATGTCAAAGCGAGTTCGTGGTGAAGCTTTGTGCAGTCCTGGTCCAAGCCGAGGAGAGATACATCTGTATGTATTCTTATGAACTGGGAGATCTTTGGCGCTGGATGAGACAAGACAATCCCAGAAATGTTTTTGGAGAACCGGAAGCCATATGGATTACCGCTTATTTGCTGACTTCCATCCAGTACCTTCACGAGAGAAAGATTATACACTTGGACGTGAAACCTGCCAACATTCTTATAGATGATAGAGGCTACCCAATGCTGACGGATTTCGGAAGCGCTATGCGCATGCGTGACGTCAGCGCGTATAAAAGCGGAATATCCGTCACACCAGCGTACGCATCACCGGAAATGCTACAATGCAAGAGGCCTGACAGACTTGCCGACCTTTGGGGAACTGTGTCTATATTCTACGAGATAATCAAAGGCAATCCACCATGTCTGGGTAAAACTGTTGCGGAAACCGAGATGAAAATCACCCTGGGGATTACTCCGGACGTGTCAGAGTTATCTCCCTTGGCTCAAGATTTCGTCATCTCGCAACTTCAACCACTCCGGGACCGAAGGCTGGGATACACAACAGGAGCTTCCGCTGTCATGAAGCACAGGATATTCCGAAACATCAACTGGGACATTGTAAAATACGGATCGAGATACGAAAATTCTCCGATACTCGAATTGCTGAAGAAACTAAAAATAGATGAAGAGGAAAGTGCATTCCAAGTACAAAAGCCAAATTTCGAACGGAACAATAACAGATGGGAACTGTGGTCAAGTTCGTCGGGGGAAAATACGGAAGATGAGTTCGAAATACCTTTCAGAAGACCGGGAAAGAAATTAACGAAATGGACTGAGGACGATTGTATGGCGGACAAATCAGAAACAAACTGTCCTACAGACGACCATGGCGATAGTGGTGACGATGTGAAAAAAGAAAAAGGTCATGTAACATAATATTTATCTCGCTCGTGAATAGCTGGGACGTTATCGAAGAAATGTCGAGATATTAGACTTCAAAAGGGGTTGACCACATCATTTTACACTTTACAAACCAGAACAGAAAATTGGGATCAATCTTGAAAAGCGAAAACTTTTTATCTTACATAGTTCCTGTTCCAGCCAAATCTGCATATACCTTTGATAATCACGGCAAGTGTTTCATTCATAGAACGGGTGATTCGCTAAAGTGGTAAAACCAAGTAATATGTTCTTAACTACATCTAATAAAACATAGATATATTGTTTCCATTTTACTCAGAATATTTTTGATCCACTCGTGGTCATGGTGATCCCGACGCCCCCTGCTCCCGCTTCTGAATTATCGGAGACCGGCCAATCATATCCCTGTTGGATTTCTTTGATCTGATGTAATTGGTTCGCAAAGAATTTTCAGCAATGACCGGCGCAGTAACTCCGTTCAGCTGTAAATGGAGGACTGGACAATGGTCAACTGCTTGTCCACCAGTTTGTCTTTGTCTTATCACAGGATCCCCGGATGAAAACAGAAACATCTATCTGTTTGTATTCAAAAGTAAGTGAGGGCCAATACGAGTGAGTCTCGTGCGCGCAGAAATGTTGCTTCGCGAACAATTTGATTCAAATTTGCTGTTGAAATATTGTGTAAACATATATCGTTTCAGTTAACAAAGTTTCTATAGTTCGGAAAAAGCACGTATCGAGTAATTATAGATTGTATGTACACAATGGAATTCCCTGACAATATCACAGAATTTGCAAACGGTAAAATGATCATATGCCCATCCGTAGGAGGCAATGCCGGACATGAGAAGAACACAGAATTTAATCACACACTTATAGAATTGCTTTCATAGTCATTTTATGGGATATATTCCTTAGTATTTTCTAGGATTTCTTAACATGCTAAGTATTATGCTTATATAATGTTTTATATTCCTTGACATATTAAGGAACATGCTTTCATATAGCACTTGATATTCCTTGGCCGCTGAAGGAATACATTATAGTCAGTCTACTGGATATGATGTACTGCCAAATTGATTCACACGCCACATAATGGTGATTCACAAGTACGGAAAAGTAAACTCTGTCACAAATACACACGTTCACTAAATATTTCAGCTTATATCAATTCGCCAGATTTTGTCTTTGATATTCCTGGACATATTAATATGTTTATACATACTTTGTCATAATAACGAATATGCATTTATAGCCCTCGACATTCCCCCTCGACATGTTAAGAAATATATGCTGATATATTTTGATATATTGACATATTGAGAAATATGCTTATTTAGTCCTTGATACTTCTCGACATGTTGAGGGAATACAGATATGCCCATATAGTTTTTGTTATTCCTCGACATGTTAAGGGATATGCTTATACAGTGTTTGATATTCCTCGACTTGTTAGCAATATGCTTATATAGTCCTTGATATTTCTCGGCGTATTAAGGAATATGCTTATATAGTTATTGATATTCTCGACATGTTAAGAAATAAGCTATATTCATGTAGTTCGTGATATTAAAAAAACAAATCTATGGTTATACAGACCTCGATTTTCCATAACGTATTAAGAAATACCCGGGTATGTTCGTACCGCGAATATGTTTCATAATGCTTAAAGGAATTCCATAATAACATCAGAATTCTCCCTGATAACTTCGATTTCTCGAGGAAATTTCCGTATAACTTTCTATGGAATATTCTTCGGGAGAGATGTAAGAAGTTGTACAACCTGCTGGAATTCCTATATACTATTACCTCGACGAAGTGAGGCGGCTACATTGGGGCAGGAGGGGGAAGGTGGTTTAATGTCACACTTAAGGTTATTTCACTCATATAGTGACAGCCAATTTGAATAATGGAGGAAGCGGAAGTACCCGGAGAGAACCACCACCCGTCGGCAAGTAACTGGCAAATTTAACACATGCACCAGCGGGGCTCGAACCCGTGTCGGTTTAGCGGTGCGCGGCTACATTGCATGGCCACATATGATGGCCACATATCGTCAATTCCACGAAATCTTTAACCAAAATGTAATTCTGTAACATAATTCAAAATTTCGGTTATGTCATTCGTGGACAATTTTGCCCATGTTGGTGACCAGTCATTATCGCTCTTTCACATTTAATCGAATATACGTGCATTGCCGGGTACATGACAACAGAATTCGTGTGTTTCGGGCTGTCCGCAGAATTTTTTAGACCGGATAAATTCGAAACTTGTAAAATAGGAAAAATCGCAACTCCTTAAAACATGGACCAAAATGTAATGGGTAACGCGGGTTTGCTTAACCACATTTATCAATTTGAAACTTTACTTGATGGAAATCAGATATAATATACTCCAGGTGCTCAGGATTCGAATAAAATCAGGCATTAAATGAGAAACATTCGACTTTTGATGAAATAGATATGTAACCGACACGTATTCATAAGGAGGTTACTTCACTGTAATTCCATCCCGCGGTATTCGAATGTCACGTCACCATGCAGGTAGAAAACAATTGTATTTCCATTTTTTTTTCTCTCATCCTACAGTCCTTAGTAAAAGGGTTAGAGAAATGATATCCCAAAACAGATTTTCTCATGGACGAATAATAACAGGGGTTCAGAAAAACTGAAAACATGGGTACCTTGTAATTCCGTAACGCTGGAATTTATGGCTAAAGCAAACTTCGAATGGCAATTGATCAGCTTCAAACGAAGTAGTTAAAATTCCGGCAAGAAAGGCATCAAAATTGTGCTAGAATATAATCAAGAGAAAAATAAACGGAAAAAGAGAGATAAAAGTGGAAATGTTCGGATTTAAATGTTCGCTTTTTGAGGTACTCTGCGCAAAATTTAGCATGGTCTGATTATTGTTGTCTTTCAATATACTCCACGAGTATGCCTAATACATACCAGTCTTGATAGGATCGGTTTTATCGTCGTTCGTTAACCATTTGCCACAAGTGGACAAGTATTTGGAACATGGGGCAAAATACAGCTTGCGTCACTAAGTGAGGAGGCCACATATGGCACAGATGAAACAAAGGGATGAGATCGCGAATCTTTGCCATTTTATCGGCCCAAAACAGCTAGAACGTCGGTAGACAGGTTAGTATACTATCATTCGTAAATTAATATGACCTACGTTTTTACTTTTTTACCCGCGTGGTGGGTGATTGCATCGCTAGTATGTTACAAATCTAGTTTGACCGATCTCGTCGCGTTAACGTTATATCAGGCGAAAATCTAACCCTCGCCTTGCTAGGTACTGGTCCCGTAATATGAGTGGTCAATTATCTGCGTGTAATACAAAACGTAGTCCCTTCTATTATCGGGCAAATAAAGATCCCGTGTTATAGCCTTGTAACCTCTCCATTCACACGGTTATGTATAGCTCACCGGGAATCGTACACGGCACAGCCATTACAATGCAGTCTATTAGACTTGATTTACTGCCAAATTCGCACGCCACATAATTGTAATTCACAAACACGCAAAGGTAAACTCTGTCACAGATACACACGTTTGCTGAATACTTCAGCTTATATCAATCCGCCAGATTTTGAACCACTTTAGTTCTCCACTCAAAATTTACTGAAGTAAAAGTTTCTGAAAAGTCAATATCCCAGAGTGCGATTCGTACAACATTTCCGTTTCAGTTCATTTCAAATAATGAAGTTGATTATCAATCTTCTGTTATGTTCTTGCCGTTATAAATCGTAGTCCCGGGTTAAAACAAGCAGGGGAGTGGCGCTGATATGCTGGACCCGAATACCTGTACATACCCGTACATGAGCAGATTGTTCAATAAAAGCCCAGTACTTGCGGATATACCAATAACGTGTTTTCTCTGGATGTATACAAATCCTGCAAACATACAATATGACAATACAACAAACGAAATCTTCTTCAAATCATTACACCGACCAGAGCTCTCACATAGTTGATGTGTCCGGACGCTTCTGATCGGCAGCAGGTACTGTGAGTTCTTTACAAACCAATTATTTTAAAATAACACCTCGTTAGTGTAAACCGCAGAAAGTCTTAATTATTTTAATTAATCGTCAACTTTGGAGCTTGTAAAATATCGACGATGGGTTCCCCATCAATTTTTAGCCCACCATCACCAGATGGTGGGCTGTTCAAATCACTTTTCGCCCGTGGTCCGTCGTCCGTCAGTCAGTCAGTCCGTCCGTAAACAATTCTTGTTACCGCGATTTCTCAGGAACTGCTGCATGGATCTTTTTCAAATTTGGTACACAGGTTCCCCTTGGGGTCTAGTTGTGCAAGAAACCTTTTCTGTTCCCATTCGGAAATCCAATATGGCCACCAGGCAGCCATCTTGGATTTCCCCATGAAACCTTGTTACCGCGATTTCTCAGGAACTACTGCATGGATCTTTTCCAAATTTGGTACACAGGATCCCCTTGGGGTCTAGTTGTAAGAAACCTTTTCTGGTCCGATTCGAAAATCCAATATGGCCACCAGGCAGCCATCTTGGATTTCCCCCTGAAACCTTGTTACCGCGATTTCTCAGGGACTACTGCATGGATCTTTTTCAAATTTGGTACCCAGGTTCCCCTTGGGGTCTAGTTGTGCAAGAAACCTTTTCCGGTCCGATTCGAAAATCCAATATGGCCACCAGGTAGCCATCTTGGATTTCCCCATGAAACCTTGTTACCGCGATTTCTCAGGAACTACTGCATGGATCTTTTTCAAATTTGGTACACAGGTTCCCCTTGGGGTCTAGTTGTGCAAGAAACCTTTTCTGGTCCGATTCGAAAATCCAATATGGCCATCAGGCAGCCATCTTGGATTTCCCCATGAAACCTTGTTACCGCGATTTCTCAGGAACTACTGCATGGATCTTTTTCAAATTTGGCACACAGGTTCCCCTTGGGGTCTAGTTGTGCAAGAAACCTTTTCTGGTCCGATCCGAAAATCCAATATGGCCACCAGGCAGCCATCTTGGATTTCCCCATGAAACCTTGTTACCGCGATTTCTCAGGAACTACTGCATGGATCTTTTTCAAATTTGGCACACAGGTTCCCCTTGGGGTCTAGTTGTGCAAGAAACCTTTTCTGGTCCGATCCGAAAATCCAATATGGCCACCAGGCAGCCATCTTGGATTTCCCCATGAAACCTTGTTACCGCGATTTCTCAGGAACTACTGCATGGATCTTTTTCAAATTTGGCACACAGGTTCCCCTTGGGGTCTAGTTGTGCAAGAAACCTTTTCTGGTCCGATCCGAAAATCCAATATGGCCACCAGGCAGCCATCTTGGATTTCCCCATGAAACATTGTTACCGCGATTTCTCAGGAACTACTGCATGGATCTTTCTCAAATTTGGTTTAAAATTAGACATAGGCTGAAAATATATCATTAGCAATATAAACTCAGCAAGAGATACCAAAGTGAACACAATGCGATTGACAGATTGTAAACTTGCGACTAACTGGAATATATATCGTACTCGGGATATTAAATCCAAGTTTGGATATTGAAATTTATCCTAATTGGGATATTTTGATCGATTTTCATGCTAAACGTCAATGGCGAATTTCAGCATCTAAACTACAAAAACAGGATAGAATCTACTTCACAAAACTGCCAATCCGATTGTATAATTTTGCTGACTTTTCCTCACCAAAATGATTCTCCGTGTTATTACAATTACGTGCATTATTATTTTTTTTGTGTTGTTGTTTGCAGTATATGTCCCATCACTCACCACTGTTGTATGCCTTTATACGAACACGATAACTACGGTAGCAAAATATGCCAGCTTGCAATCATGGAAGTATAAAAATGATATCCAATGTGGGATATTTTATCCCAGTTGGGATATATATCCCACTTAGCAGTTTACCCCGACCTGTTCACTGAGCAGAGGTGGTGCTCCTAATCAAAACGAGGTTTCATCCAACGACAGCTTTGATTGGCTGACTAGAGTATTGGGATGTATATGTTTCAGTTTAGATCGGCAGCCATTTTGACACAAGTGAGTTGGCAGATATGTTCTCCTGTATTGTTCATTCATAATTTACATAAAATAAAGAACCCCAAGCGTTTTAGCGGACAACACTGAACTACATAACGGATAATTTCACTGTTAACACTGATGAAACACGCAAGTATGGTATCGTAGTTTGGAATATTGATTTTCTTTTGGAACGAAGGCATTTGTGAATTGTGTTCATCATCATGCATGGCGGTGTTCGATGCGTGACTCACCCTCGTGCATTAAGGTGCAGGAATGGTTATTATTGTCTCGCATGCTATTTAGCAGATCTGCTACTTCGCAAATAATTTCTAAAATCAGTGATATTTAGAAAGGGGTGTGCTACTTTGAAGATAATTTCTAGGATTACTGCTAGTTAGCACTTTGACTTGCCTGTTCCCAAAGGAAATATATTGTATAATTAGCACAAATGCTAAATATTGAATATTTCTTTCTAAATTGCAGCCAGAAGAAATATTCAATATTTATGATAACTCGCAAACGCAAATTGTCGGACTGCCTCTCCCGAAAGAAAATATATTGTATAATTAGCACAAATGCTAAATATTGAATATTTCTTCTAAATCGCAGCTCCAAATTGTCCGATTGCCTCTCCTTAAAGAAAATATATTGTATAATTAGCACAAATGCTAAATATTGAATATTTCTTCCAAATTGCAGCCATGATAAATATTGAATATTTCTTCTAAATCGCAGCTCCAAATTGTCCGATTGCCTCTCCTTAAAGAAAATATATTGTATAATTAGCACAAATGCTACATATTTTCAATCTTGCATGGACTGGTGAATAAGCAGGTTTAAGGCAACCTTACATCTTATTTGCTGGTCTGTGCAACTCCTCTGACAATAACAGGGATTATTCTATCGTTCTTCCTGGTTAAACAACGCGCATGCGCTGTTATGTAAGGATTTTTAAGACAGTCGCAAGTACATTTTTATTTGTGGTCTGTGCAACTCCACTCAGACAATAACAGATTATTCTATCGTTCTTCCTGGTTAAACAACGCGCATGTGCTGGTATATAGGCTGTATAAGACAGTCATAGGTAATGCTTGATTGGTGCCTACAGAACGGGCGATATAAAGGCAACCTCACTGATGCAGACAGCTGACATGTATTCAGTATTACTGGCACAACAAACCAATCACTCAACGATGACCGAAGGTGTTTCGGAGAAAATCGGTCCCTTTCATTGTAATTTCGAAAGAAACAAAACACCAAAAACAACATCTAACTTTGGTACTTGATTGCAACAATCAAATTATATTCTAATTAGATGATATTATATAATATTGTCACAAACGGCGCCTCATACTATAGCGTGGTATACAAATTTTTCCCGGACAAACTATGAAGAAGCAACAGGGGTCTCGTTTATTCACGATGTTGTTTTTCTAATTCCGGGTCACACTTCCAGTTCCAAATCGGGCGACCCCTACGAGGGGAAACAACTCCTTCAGGACTGAAACTCGGCATGCCGACCCCCAGGTGGAACAGGAATAACGATTTCAGTCACCTCCGATATAAATTCATTAGTTAATAGAGAGATTGATCATTGAAAAATGACTTGTCTCCAAAGTAGGCAGTTAAAAATCTTGACCGCCATGGCGAATGATATTTTGAAGATTGAGAAGTATAAGAGGTATTTTCTACTCGGCACGAAATATTGGTTACTATTGCTCCCAAGTTCCAAATCTCCAGCAGAAATGAGATCAATCTGATTTCCACTGTAATAAACCATCTTAAAAAATCGGATTTCTCAAAAAATCTGACAAAACGTTCCCAATAGATTTGTTGGTACAGACAATAGAGTTTTAACATCGATGACAACAACAACACCGCTTCGAAAACTGATTTTTTTTGTCTAAATTTTATAATTTTTAGGGGTTTCTTTCAGATCATTTTCATTCAAATCACTTTTCGTCCGTGGTCCGTCGTCCGTCCGTCGTCCGTCCGTCCGTCGTCCGTCGTCAGTCCGTCCGTAAACAATTCTTGTTACCGCGATTTCTCAGGAACTACTGCATGGATCTTTTTCAAATTTGGTACACAGGTTCCCCTTGGGGTCTAGTTGTGCAAGAAACCTTTTCTGGTCCGATTCGAAAATCCAATATGGCCACCAGGCAGCCATCTTGGATTTCCCCATGAAACCTTGTTACCGCGATTTCTCAGGAACTACTGCATGGATCTTTTTCAAATTTGGAACACAGGTTCCCCTTGGGGTCTAGTTGTGCAAGAAACCTTTTCTGTTCCGATTCGAAAATCCAATATGGCCACCAGGCAGCCATCTTGGATTTCCCCATGAAACCTTGTTACCGCGATTTCTCAGGAACTACTGCATGGATCTTTTTCAAATTTGGTACACAGGTTCCCCTTGGGGTCTAGTTGTGCAAGAAACTTTTCTGGTCCGATTCGAAAATCCAATATGGCCACCAGGCAGCCATCTTGGATTTCCACATGAAACCTTGTTACCGCGATTTCTCAGGAACTACTGCATGGATCTTTTTCAAATTTGGTACACAGGTTCCCCTTGGGGTCTAGTTGTGCAAGAAACCTTTTCTGTTCCGATTCGAAAATCCAATATGGCCACCAGGCAGCCATCTTGGATTTCCACATGAAACCTTGTTACCGCGATTTCTCAGGAACTACTGCATGGATCTTTTTCAGATTTGGTACACAGGTTCCCCTTGGGGTCTAGTTGTGCCAGAAACCTTTTCTGGTCCGATTCGAAAATCCAATATGGCCACCAGGCAGCCATCTTGGATTTCCACATGAAACCTTGTTACCGCGATTTCTCAGGAACTACTGCATGGATCTTTTTCAAATTTGGTACACAGGTTCCCCTTGGGGTCTAGTTGTGCAAGAAACCTTTTTCTGTTCCGATTCGAAAATCCAATATGGCCCCCAGGCAGCCATCTTGGATTTCCCCATGAAACCTTGTTATCGCGTTTTCTCAGGAACTACTGCATGGATCTTTCTCAAAGTTGGTACACAGGTCCCACATGGGGTCTAGTTGAGCACGATACCTCTTCTGGTCCGATTCGAAAATCCAATATGGCCACCAGGCAGCCATCTTGGATTTCCCCACGAAACTTAGTTATCGTCATTTCTCAGTACTGCATGGATCTTTCTCAAATTTGATACACAGAATCGCCTTGGGGTCTAGTTGTGCAAGATACCTTTTTTGGTCCGATTCGAAAATCCAGTATGGCTGCCAGATGGCCATCTTGAATTCCCCCTTGAAACATTGTTATCGTGAATTCTCAGGAAATATTTCATGGATCTTTTGGTTCACAGGTCCTACATGGGGCCTAGTTGTGCAAGATACCTTTTTTGGTCCGATTCGAAAATCCAATTAATACGGTATTCCCGAGTTGTGACGTTGCATCACAAGAGTCGGTTGATCAAACGGTGGGGCATATTCTATATATTGACTATAGAAAGTATCCATATCTTCACCTTCCATATCAAGGAGTTCAAATAATTCGGAATTATAATGTATTTCTTCAAATTTTAAATCAGTTTTCTTTAGTCCATGCAGTTGCAAGTCAGCTGCTGTACCCTTTCGTCTGCCGGCGGGTCAGCTACATGAAGGGACGTCACTCTTGTGACACATTGTCACAACTCGACAACTGTAAACTACTGCATGTTTCGATCCAAGGGAAATAATCAGGATTCAGACACTTTCAAATTCGAAGTTTCAACATTACTGCGCGGACCAGATCACTTCAGTATTAAGTATTGTACCATCTTATTATTTTCGAGCATGGTATCTTAAAAGAGATATCTCAAACTAGTCCAGTAAACAGAACAGAATTAGCATTCGTTCCTAATTATAAAATCTTAAGTATGCCAAAGTGTCAAAGACATTTTTCTTCGCTTCCAGTACCCAATGATGACACGTGCAAAAACAAATAAAAAAAAATACTACAAAACGAAGACGAAGGATCCTCCATACATGTACATTCACTTTCAGACTAACTTTGCTCATTTCTCTTGTACTATAACAACCGACATAAGTACAGTTTCTAGAAATCTTGAAACTCCTGAAACTTAGAAAGATTATATCTTGGTGTTTTCCGGTGTCCCTTTTTCGCTCTTTTTCGCTCAGATTCGAAATTCTGTAAACAAAGTTACAACTCAATCGTCTTAGTAACAATGGACAAAAAGATCCTCTTGTCATTAGCTTACAATTATCGGACAATGGTGGGCGCCAAGATCCTTCAGGATCTCTCGTCTTCTTTGCAGGGTATACAACAAACTAAAACAAGTGTTATGGCGTTTTATGCAGAGAAAAGTCAAAGTTCGATGGCTCGTACACTGCGGAGAAAATATTTACATCGCAGTATACTAGTTTACACGGTGGTGTAAAGTTTTTCTCCGCTGTGTAAACATTCATAAACTATTTCCACCGCAGTAGTATCTATTTTCAAGGCTGTGTAAATATTTTCATATTTATACTATGGTGTAAATAGTTTCTTAAAAACTGTCGCGTTTTACAATAAATCGTTTCGAATTGTAAAATATCACCACGAAATGTCGGAAACTATGAAGTGATTCACCAATATCGCCTATAGGCCACCGTAAAAAATATTCAGTTATTTTAAACTTGATGGATTATAAATATCATGGTGGTCATGTTGTAGATTTCAGTTTCTTTTACACGCTGTAAATCATGTTCATGGGGAATTTGATTTTTCTCAAGCTCCAAAATTAGACGACTAATTCAAGTTGTCAAACTTCATAGCTAAATGTGATCCTCTTGTGAGAATTTGAATCCGCAACCCTCATATCCATATCTACATATTCACACAAACCCAACTATATGCATATCCTCCTATCCACATAAACCTACCTACATGAATATCCATATCCCCATATTCACATAACCCCAATTATACTCCATATCCTCATATCCAGACAATCGCACATATATCCATATCCTCATATCCACACAAACCCACGTATATCCATATCCTCATATCCACACAAACCCACGTATATCCATATCCTCATACCCGGCAAACCCACCTATATCCATATCCTCATATCCACACAAACCCACGTAAATCCATATCCTCATATCCACACAAACCCACGTATATCCATATCCTCATATCCCGGCAAATCCACCTATATCCATATCATCATATCCACACAAATCCACCTATATCCAGATCCTCATATCCACACAACACACAAATCCACCTATATCCAGATCCTCATATCCACACAAACCCACCTATATCCATATCCTCATATCTCGGCAAACCCACCTATATCCATATATTCATATCCACACAAACCCATCTATATCCATATCCTCATATCCACACAACCCCACCTATATCCATATCTTCATATCCACACAAACCCACCTATACCCATATCTTCATATCCACACAAACCCACCTATATCCATATCCTCATATCTCGGCAAACCCACCTATATCCATATCCTCATATCCACACAACCCCACCTATATCCATATCTTCATATCCACACAAACCCACCTATATCCAGATCCTCATATCCACACAAACCCACCTATATCCATATCCTCATATCTCGGCAAACCCACCTATATCCATATATTCATATCCACACAAACCCATCTATATCCATATCCTCATATCCACACAACCCCACCTATATCCATATCTTCATATCCACACAAACCCACCTATATCCATATCTTCATATCCACACAAACCCACCTATATCCATATCCTCATATCTCGGCAAACCCATCTATATCCATATCCTCATATCCACACAACCCCACCTATATCCATATCTTCATATCCACACAAACCCACCTATATCCATATCTTCATATCCACACAAACCCACCTATATCCATATCCTCATATCCACACAAACCCGCCTATATCCAGATCCTCATATCCACACAAACCCACCTATATCCATATCCTCATATCTCGGCAAACCCACCTATATCCATATCTTCATATCCACACAAACCCACCTATATCCATATCTTCATATCCACACAAACCCACCTATATCCATATCTTCATATCCACACAAACCCACCTATATCCATATCCTCATATCTCGGCAAACCCACCTATATCCATATCTTCATATCCACACAAACCCACCTGTATCCATATCTTCATATCCACACAAACCCACCTATATCCATATCCTCATATCTCGGCAAACCCTCCTATATCCATATCTTCATATCCACACAAACCCACCTATATCCATATCTTCATATCCACACAAACCCACCTATATCCATATCCTCATATCTCGGCAAACCCACCTATATCCATATCTTCATATCCACACAAACCCACCTATATCCATATCCTCATATCTCGGCAAACCCACCTATATCCATATCCTCATATCTCGGCAAGCCCACCTATATCCATATCCTCATATCTCGGCAAACCCAACTATATCCATATCATCATATCCACACAAACCCACCAATATCCATATCTTCATATCCACACAAACCCACCTATATCCTTATCCTCATATCTCGGCAAACCCACCTATATCCATATCATCATATCCACACAAACCCACCTACATCCATATCCTCCGATATCCACACAAACCCACCTATATCCATATGCTCATATCCCGGCAAATCAAGCTATATCCATATCCTCATATCCACACAAACCCTCCTATATCCATATCCTCATATCCCGGCAAACCCACCTATATCCATATCATCATATCCACACAAACCCATCTATATCCATATCTTCATATCCACACAAACCCACCTATATCCATATCCTCATATCCCGGCAAACCCTCCTATATCCATATCCTCATATCCCGGCAAACCCACCTATATCCATATCCTCATATCCCGGCAAACCCACCTATATCCATATCATCATATCCACACAAACCCATCTATATCCATATCTTCATATCCACACAAACCCACCTATATCCATATGCTCATATCCCGGCAACCCACCTATATCCATATCCTCATATCCACACAAACCCACCTATATCCATATCCTCATATCCCGGCAAACCCACCTATATCCATATCATCATATCCACACAAACCCATCTATATCCATATCTTCATATCCACACAAACCCACCTATATCCATATGCTCATATCCCGGCAACCCACCTATATCCATATCATCATATCCACACAATCCCATCTATATCCATATCTTCATATCCACACAAACCCACCTATATCCATATGCTCATATCCCGGCAACCCACCTATATCCATATCCTCATATCCACACAAACCCACCTATATCCATATCATCATATCCACACAAACCCATCTATATCCATATCTTCATATCCACACAAACCCTCCTATATCCATATCCTCATATCCCGGCAAACCCACCTATATCCATATCATCATATCCACACAAACCCACCTACATCCATATCCTCATATCCACACAAACCCACCTATATCCATACCCTCATATCCCGGCAAACCCACCTATATCCATATCCTCATATCCCGGCAAACCCACCTATGTCCATATCCTCATATCCCGGCAAACCCACCTATATCCATATCCTCATATCCACACAAACCCACCTATATCCATATCCTCATATCCACACAAACCCGCCTATATCCAGATCCTCATATCCACACAAACCCACCTATATCCATATCCTCATATCCACACAAACCCACCTATATCCATATCCTCATATACACACAAACCAGCCTATATCCAGATCCTCATATCCAAACAAACCGACCTATATCCATATCCTCATATCCACACAAACCCACCTATATCCATATCCTCATATCCACACAAACCCGCCTATATCCAGATCCTCATATCCACACAAACCCACCTATATCCATATCCTCATATCCACACAAACCCACCTATATCCATATCCTCATATCCCGGCAAACCCACCTATGTCCATATCCTCATATCCACACAAACCCACCTATATCCATATTCTCATATCCACACAAACCCACCAATATCCATATCCTCATATCCACACAAACCCACCTATATCCATAGCCTCATATCCACACAATCCCACCTATATCCATATCCGCCTATCCACGAAAGGCCACCTATATCCATATCCTCATATCGCGACAAACCCACCTATATCCACGTTCTCATATCCACACAAACCCACATATATCCTTATCCTCACATCCACAAAAACACCTATATCCATATCCTCATATCCACACAAAAACACCTACATCCATATCCTCATATCCACACAAACCCACCTATATTCGTATCCTCATATCCACAAACAGAGCAGATCTAATGCTGCCATTTAATAGTGCTGCCCGACTGAAATATCATGCCGTAGGCAGAGATGACATCCTACTCAGTCACATTATATTGACACCGAGCGAACCGGTCCTTGTTCTATCCTGTTGATGCTGAGCGTAAGCGAGGAAACAACAAGTATCACTTTTCAAGTCTTTGGTGTGACCCAGCCCACAGTAGAGGAGCCCCTGTAATTTAAACAGTCAGACCCCGTCGATGCGCTTCTGGAGTATGGGCTTGACGACATCGAGGATCATGTGCATTTCCGGAAGGATCTAGTGGATGTCCCAGCAATCTCGTTCTCGGCGTTCATCCGTTGAGGGACACCATTGGTCAAAACCCGGCGATGTTTTCTGTGCCATCATCCTGTGCAAGATGACTGCAACTCCGGCGTCATCGTCATCGCGTGTCTCGCCAGCCCGAAAGCCATTTCAAAATCAGGCTAGTTCCTTTGGACTGAATCTCGCGCTTGAATCTCTGAATCTACGCCATAAGGAGACTTAGAAACTGCTGTATTTTTACTCGAGTGCCAATACGCTCGTCTATGCCCAGCTCTTCGTCATTGCGAACCGCGCCTCACTGGAGATGATCCTGGAGAAACTGGACACCTTGGAGTAATTGGGCTGGGCTCACAAACTACGCCCATGTGACCGAAGCAGATCGATCGGCTGAACCCTCGACTTGCACTGCCTGTCCCGATTTCATGAAACGTAGCATATATTCTATATGTCTAGAAGCTGATCGCTATAGTTTGTAAATCCTTGTAACTGATATTACTGTAGTTGAAAAATAAACCAAAATACCGAAGTGTTTGACATTTCTTTCGTAAATTCAGCGAACAACAGCGTCAGAATGACCACATTAGAGCAACACCGTTTAACAGCACTGTGTACACGTAGACTATAGGACTACCAGGCGAGCACTCATTTGTGTGATGACGTCACGGACGCAAGATAGTCACTAAGGCGTTAAATCAAGCATTGCACTCTCCGAATTTTGGGTAAAGAGTTAATGTACTCAAAATAGTTGGGTCGAAAGGACTCAAAATATTTGGTTCAAAATGGAACTTAGCCCAATTTCTTTGGGTCTGTCACGTCTGTACATCAAAATACCGGGTCAATTTGACCCAATCCTTCTGACAGTGTAAGGCGTTGAGACAGGCGTTAAGGCGTCCAGACGCGCGTCCACAGCAGTTAACCCATCTGGCATGGGCTTTTGGGGACCTGATCAGGCCTGAGGGTTGGGGTAAACAAATCCAAGACGTCATCCAGTGACGTCATCTTAAAAACAGGCATTTTTGGGTCGATTTTTCGGTCAGGTTTTTTCGATTTTTTTTGTTTATGTGTTTTCTTTGCAAAAACTGCATGATAAATCATTAAATAATAATCTGGTGTGAAATAGAATAGATTTTGTCTTATTCTCCTCGAAGAAAAGCAGGAATTTTAAAGGAAAATGACGAAAATATCACTTTTCTGGTCCCCACATGGCGGCCATCTTGAATTTACCCATGACCCTCTACTCGGGGGCTATGGAAATAGGTTCAAAATGACTCCAATATGATAATCTATAGGGGGCCATAATCCCCCCTCCCCTTCAGACCTGGTAAGTTTAAGGCGTTAAGATGGCGTTTACGGGCATTACTGCGTTCACTGTATTAGTGTCAACTTCGTGGTGCATCACTTTATCATTTCGACCCATCTGATCTACAGAGCTCACTTTCGCTCACTGTCTTTCTCTGAGTCGTTATGACAGGTGTTGTCGGCCGTCACTGTGTTACGTGCATAAAAGCAACCTCTGAAAGACAAGCACAGTCGACGACCAACTTTCAACATGGTTTATCATTGCCTTGAGTTTACCAGACACCACGATATGTTGCGGCATCAGAAGAGTATATATGGGTTCGAAGACACCGAGGTGTCAGAAGCCGAGAAACTCGCTGATGCTTAAACTGAGAGCCGACAAACTGATACAGAGAATGATGCACAGAGACTGGTGAGAATGTGAGTCTACCCGATCATTCTCAGAGTCTACTGAAAGCCTTTCCTAAGGAAGCCGGGGTGAAGGAGAAAGGGAACTCAGCTCTGTGGATCGTATTGTAACAGCGACAATTAAAACCCACGTTACGGCGATCGAAGACGCAAGGTTGGATAATTCAAAACAGGCGTACATCCACTAGCGCCCGCATAAAAAAAACGAAATAAAAAACCAAACAAAAAAACAGCCATGTCGATCTATGAACAGTATAGCCTGCTGTCATTTGAAATGAATGACGTTACCAGGAATCGAGCCATCATAAAACCAAGCGTCAATGTGCATGAAAGGATGTTCCAGGACCTTACCGCTACAGCATCGTGGTCTGCCCCAAGATGGTTAGAGATGGACCCGAGCAAACGGACGAGGAACACGGACAAGAGCGAAGATGGTCAAAGATTGACGCATACGAGGGCGATTTCTCAACTTGAGGTTTCTCCCCTGCGTTATGACGAGCATTGTGGACGCCTGACTCACTCTCACAAGCACGCACGCACGCACACACACACGACGTTGTCAGTGGAGCGTTTAACTTCCAGCTGCTCATGTGCAGTTCACCTGTCAGAGTCCGACCGCGACATGGAATAGTCCAGACCCGCTGTATCACAATCCACCTCTAATACTCCTCTACTACTCGCAGAGTCCGCACGCGGACCTTAAAAACTGTCCATTCTGTACTACTCCCCGAGTGCGCATGCACATATTTACGTCACATACCAACGCAACCACCCCATTCTTACTCTACACCGCGTGCGCTTCACTAGGATAACACACAATAGGACTTCGTATGGCCCACATATTCCCCAGAATGCCCACCTCAAATGCCGTTTCTCTACTACTCCCCTAGTGCGCATGCGCACCACACAGATCAACACAAACCTAGTCGTATGCTACCCCAAGAGAGCGTTCTACTGACTACGTATGACCAACATCTCTCCAAACACGCCCTGCTCATCCGAACATACCCTTTCTGAACTACTCTCCGACTGCACATGCGCAGAATGACATCATAGCTCAACATCTTCGTCTGATTCCAAACAACGAGCGATTCAATACGACACCACGCACGCCACATGTCCCATCATTCACCTAAAACTCTCACAATAGCATTCGCGCCATGGTCAAAATGGAAAACCAGCTCTGAGATGTTTCCAGTCGTACTCTACAGTCTGAGCCCAATCGGTAGAATCCCCACACACTACAGATCAAATAGTGTTTGGGTATGAAGTCCAGCTTTCTGGAATTTATGCGTGATGTCTGGAAATCACACGACCGAACGTTTTCGCCTCCGGATACGCGCGCCTCACGCCACAACGCATACACAGGGGGTTTTAAATCCGCTTTCTCTACTACTGACGTAATGATGTGTGATGTGTAACTGAATACGGAATGATTCTTGACACAGGCACAATTGCTCCGCCCATATAGTCATATACTATTAGCTATTTTCTTGGAGACATGGAATAAAAACTTAAGTCTTAGTTGGAAGTGAATCATGTTTCTCCAAGTGGATTCCTTGTAGACGCATTAAACGGATGACTGCCTGAGTTTGAAGTCACCTATTTCCGCGTCTTTGATTAAACAGGCCCGGATATTTGATACCTATTCACTTATATAAGATCGTATATTAACAATGCATGTTCACTGTTGTTTTATGTTACAACAATGGACGGCTATTAATCTCTCTCATAATATCGGTCAATACCATCTGAACACCAACAAACTGAGTGTATTAGTTTCACCATTCAACACAAGTGGGAAAAATCACAATTGAATAATTCAAAGAAAATAAATATATCACCATGCCCCTGTTATTTGTGTGGTCATCACATCCGGGCATGAAAAATGATGCTTCCGATCTAACGTCTCATATAGGATACGATATTCTTGAGTCTCATAATAGCTACTTGCATAACGCTGATAGAAAATTAAAAAAATGGCGGTCAAATTTTTTGGCAAGAGAAGTCAAGAAGACGATTGGTTGTTTGAAGTTTAACGTCGCACCTAACCTTACTGGTCACACGGCGACGATGACCCAAATAAACACACCCTAGCGATCTCCCTATCCCTATAGGTGTGGCGCGGGATAGGATGGGGTGAGAGACCTGGGGTTTTCGCTACCTGAGATTCCATGGACCAGGCTTGCACCCTGCAGTAGAATGGGTCGACTGCGCATGCGCGATGAGTAGTGCGCGATGAGTAGTATAGAAAGGGCACGCGATCTCCCTATCCCTATAAACTAACCCATGGGGGTGAATGAGCCATGGGGGTGAATGAGCACTCGTTTATCTAATGACGCGAAAATAATCGATTTCCCGATGACAGTTGACTTAAAATGTGATACATGGCACATCCTTTCCCGGTCAAAGGTCAAGGCCAATGTGAACTCAAATTCTTTGGAAATTATTAAAAATCGCGATTTTGAGTGTCCGTAAACCACCTAAATTTTATTACAGGGCATATCGTTTCCCCTATTATATCTACTACCACAACAATAATGTGATTTTTAATGATTACCTGATTTTGGATCAGAGTGACCTTGATCTTTGACCTTTACCCAAATTTTGGAACTTGACACATTGTCTCCCGTTAAAGTGGGGCACAGTGACCTCACCTTTTGACCTTGACCAAATTTTGATACGCGACACAAATTTTTAATATTTTTCTCACATTTTGCTTCGGAAAACCCTATAGTGTCATAGTGATTCATTATGCAATCAGGCAATTAGCTTTTCATAAATTATCTTTCCAGAGCTACGGTAAAGTAAATAGTTGAGGACCATACTGAGTACATTTAACAAGCCGTTAGCTAGTTTTCTTTTTGAATGGGCCATGGTTCAGAATCCTTATTTGAACTGCAATTTTCAATTAAACCGAATAGGTGTGCTATTATTTAGTGGGTCCTATATAAGAAAAGATCTGATAATTTGCTATTCACCTACAAGTTAAACAGTTAAATTTGCAATAATTAAGAAAAGAATTGAAATTAATCAATGTTTGTCGGATCATTGCTGATAGTCTACGTATACCCCTCCCGCATTTCTCGCCCTCCCTTAACAACGTCAACAATAATAACAACAAACAATGCACATGAATGAGTGCTACAGTTGTAGCCTGTTGTATCCTATGGGTGTTAGACTGTATACTAACTATACCCATATTTAACGACCAGACACATAATACTGTGTGGTGTCTTGCACAATCACAATCTGCTGTCCGGGATCTGAAGTTGTTTTACCATAACTATAACTGTCACAAATATATAACATGTATATACTCGTTCGTCCAACTCTAAGGTTGACACAGGTTAGGACATTCATTCTACGTTTCACTATTTACCAATACTTGTGTTACCTGATTTGTCTTCTCGGAATACATTATGCCAGCTATTGACATAATGTGTGTATTCGTTTTAAATTACCCAAGTGACATTCCGGCCAGGATAAGTGGCACTTGTGGTTTGGAAGTTGTAAATGACATTGCTGAGACGTAAAACCGCGGTGTGAAAGAATTTCCCTTCTCCCGCGAAATGTGTTCTTCCTATAAGTTTGCAACTCAGGAAAAAATGTCCCACGTACATTAAAATATAGGAGACGGACTATCAGTTATGATGTTTGTTTGAGGGGGCATACGAACTATTTACATGGTCAGTGTGGGGAATTCTTATGGGTCGAGCCGTCAGGCGAGACCGATAAGAATTACCCACACTGACCATGTAAATAGTTCGTATGCCCCCTCAAACAAACATCATAACGATTTTATTATGCCGAAGAGCCTTTGTTTAAGCCGAAAACGCGACGACAACAACGATTAAATGAGGTTTGTTTTCGTAAGACAACTTCAACTGATTCACATTTACTGACCTGATACGAAAGAATCGCGCATGCCCACAACGTCCTTGGGTTGAAAGCAAACGCTGAGGCGCAACGTCACAAAGCCACTGATACGACGTAGCTCTTCGTTTTGTGACGTGTCGGCTTTGTGACGTTGCATTGAATGACAGGCTACGTCAATTCCACCTTTCACTATGGTAACGCTAACACGTGATTCTTCGTATTAGGTGTGTGGCCCTAATACGAACTATTTATGGGATGGCAATTGACCAATCGGCTATCAAACATTATTACGCCTCAGAGTAGCTTGTTTGATAGCCGATTGGTCAATTGCCATCCCATAAATAGTTCGTATTAGGGCAGCCACACACCTAATACGAACAATCACATGTTAACGTTACCATAGTGGAAGGTGGAATTGACGTAGCCTGTCATTCAATGCAACGTTACAAAGCCGACACGTCACAAAACGAAGAGCTACGTCGTATCAATGGCTTTGTGACGTTGCGCCTCAGCGTTTGCTTTCAACCCAAAGACGTTGTGGGCATGCGCGACTTTTTCGTATTAGGTCAGGAAATGTGAATCAGTTGAAGTTGTCTTATGAAAACAAACCGCATTTAATCGTTGTTGTCGTCGCCTTTTCGGCTTAAACAAAGGCTCTTCGGCATAATAAAATCGTTATGATGTTTGTTTGAGGGGGCATACGAACTATTTACATGGTCAAGTGTGGGGAATTCTTATCGGTCGAGCCTGACTGATAAGCTACTCTGAGGCGTATTAATTTTTTTTCCTATCTGACCTTTCTTCCTACCGGGCATTTTTCTTTCACGCCGGTTCTACTGTCATTTTCAATAGAGCCACGCCTTCGTGATAGTAAGATCACGACTCTCACTTAAATGGAAGCCATGTCACTATTTTGACAGCGAGGCTCACTCGTACATGTACATCATCGCTCCAAGGAACTTTTTCTGTCTATACCATCAACATTCAATTCAAAATTTCAAACACACGAACGGTGTAGTTACGTTGCCAATGAAGGCAACTTGATCTCCTTATATACTCATGACGATAAAGCATGGTCTAATCAGTGAGATTTTAACAAAATTAACAGCGACTGAAAAATGTTTTGCAATCAGTTTATGAGCCTTACCTGATATAACAATGAAGGAAGTTAGCCAAAAATCCATTCACTCTTAACCCAGAAATTAAAATGATTATGAGCTGTTTTGTCGTTTATTTATAAACGACAGTTGAACGTTTGACAAGGAAGACAACTCATATTGCTTCGTTCACCAGTTTCTATAGTCTGTCCATTTTAATTAGTCGTCTACTTTAGACATTATGACGTCTCCCTGTGTAATTGAGACCCGGTACATAAACAACTGTACTGGCGTTTTATATGGAGAGAATTAAAAAGTTTGTTCAAGCGTGATATATTATCGATATCATTGAGAAATTGTAGTCATTTTGTAGTGTTCAGTCAAAAAGCTTATACAGGGTTAACTACTGATTTTTGACAAGCTCCAAAGTAGATGACTAATTAAAATGGACAGACTTTAGTGGTTTTACACACAGTTATCACCCAGTAGATATTAGTTTAGTACAATTACCGAGAGACTGATCTGTGCAGCTTACAGCCGTCATTTGGTTGAAACAATTAATGATGACTGGCCGGAAGATCATACGCGCCTACTCTCCCCGAAATTTAGGGGGGGGATAGTCACCATTTCCCCTAGGGTATTGTCTCGTAGTAGGGATTCTCGGGGGACTGGAATGGTCCTACTGTGTATTAAAATATGTTTGGTCCATTATGGGCCTACGGTCTGCCCTGGATACTAGCCCAAGCGTCTTTGGTTACCCTCACAGGCCCTCGAAACACGATGAAGTGTCTCAATATTTTTGCTCTCTATACATAACGCCATGCTGTGTTTGTATGAAGCATGGGGTTATGTATAGAGACCTCATATTTCGACACTTGACCCTGGAACCCCCCCCCCCCCCTCCCTCCCCATCATCCCAAGTCACGGTTCGTTTACCAAATCCGAGCCATGACGGATAGCTTGTACACCACAATGAATAGGCCTACCAGCCACTTCACATTCTTGAACTCATTATCTCTCCAAACATGTCCATATTTAATATAATTTAGCGACAGGCAATGTTTTGTATATTTCGTTCGTCTCCCAGCCTTTTCTCTTCATAAAATGAGCCTTCAGAGATCCCACGAACGCTGCGTATTGCCCCAAAAGGTAATCCGTTTATTGGCTGATATTTTAAACGGACGGTTCGAGTAAAGACTGTAAAACCCTCATCTGATTGCCGGGCCTGTTACGGAGTGTACAGACATGCATTATGGAGGATGCACCCTCCAATAAACTGTTTTGATGGCTTGTGGTTACCCCCATTCCCCATGCAGCGGATTGTCCCATAATTTATATATAGAAAAGGTATGTTAAACAAGATACCGGACAGAGTAGAACAGCAAACTCCTCTGTCAACATTTGTTTACACTACTTCAAAGAATCGCACAGTCTAATTTCTTAAATTGTATCTAGATACCCGTCGATAACAGGGAATAATTGAAATACGGACTTACTATTATTTGTTTGTTTATTCTTTGGAGCTCTCTCTTTAAACTTTTATATTTTCCAAGAACAACTTGCGTTGACGTGTCTGTATCGCGGCGTACATGCTACTGATTGATCTGAATAAATGTGATCCACCAGACAACCAATAGCATGGTCGCCAAATTTTTTCGACAAGTTCGTGTCCAATCAACTTGGAGCACTGAATGGCTTGAGTTGTTAACTATATACGCCAGTTCACATGCCCCCTCGGCGAAATTCTTAGTTTTCTTGGCATATTTTGAGGGGGTACGTTTTCCCATTTTCATTTGTCATTTGACATTTTATTGTATAGTTTTGAGAATCGTTCCAAAGGGAATCAAAAGCAAAGCGTGTTGCTTATATCTGTTCCAAAACCTGATATAATTTTACAAATTTTTTCTATGGAAAATATACAGAATATATGCTGCAACAAACAGCTAAGGTTAGGATTAAATTTTTAGAAATGTTTTATTCGTCCTAAATTACATAGTGAGATTGGTGTCATAAAAGCTGAGAATTTCAAGTGCACCTGCGGGTGAATTATTTCAGCAAATAAAATAATACATCACCGATCAGACTCATTTTCGTTCAAGATACCAAAGTAATCAGGGATTAAGGTTAAGGCAATATCTGTCCAGTAAACTGTAACGAATTACGATTCACAAGTCAAAAAGGCGTCCATAAACAAATAAATCAACCAGCTCAGATAAACCGATATATATATTTCTACATTTTAACACAGATCAGATCATATATCTTATTGAACAGCGCTGAAGATAATGCAGATAGCTGACTATTTTCCAGACTAAAGGGTGGTCAACAATGAGTGCAAATGTTTAGGTCATCGCCCTGAAAGGGTAATGGCTATCACCCTAAAAGGGTGACGACATTGGCCATCACCCTTTTTCATCACCTTTAAAGGGTGATGAACAGGCATCATCACCATAAAAAGGTAATGGGCCATCACCCTTTTCTCTCTGTGAAGACAAACTTGTGTTGATCTAACACATTCATGTTAAATTGTTCCATGTATATATTTAAAACGTGTGTTTTGTGAATACAAAGCATTGGTGAGCCTTGATAATAATGTAATTACAGGGTTAGGAATATTGAATGAACCACCCTGTCCCATTATGATTCTGTCCAAGATTATGATAGGATAGAAGGGATGACCTGGTTGCTCAGCAGAGGAGCGTCCCATTTTCTCCGCATACATTCGGCTTTCGGATATTCAACGAAGTCGGTTAACCGGTCTCCCTTGCCGTCCGTTCATTGGCTGCTATTCGTTTAGCCTGTTGCACAGAATCCGTTTTCTTGCAGAGATGGTACGGAATATACAGACCTGCATATGCAGGATGTGCATATTGGGAAATCTGTAAATTATTCTTTACAAGAGGTCAGAAAGGTTCAGATCAGCTATAATCTGTGAACTGACTCGACAGTAGTATACAAGGCGTAAATTGGCGTAATAGCGCCTCACTGCGCATGCGCAGAACCTTGTGTGACGTCATAAGTGTGTAAAATGGGGCGGGATTGGGGCGGTGTGCGCATGCGTGATGTGTGGGAGGTGGGTACAAGATGGCCGCGAGTGTCATGTGTGGGAGGTGGGTACAAGATGGCCGCGAGTGTGAGTGAGTGCAAGATGTGGGAGGTGGGTACAAGATGGCCGCCAGTGTGAGTGAGATGTGGGAGGTGGGTACAAGATGGCCGCGAGTGTCATGGTGTGGGAGGTGGGTACAAGATGGCCGCCAGTGTGAGTGAGATGTGGGAGGTGGGTACAAGATGGCCGCGAGTAGTTTGTTAAATCTGTGAGAGCTGTTCATCACTCACTGTGAGTCTGTTTATGTGCATGTTATGACAGTGATCATTGTAACAGTGCATTACTGTCTCCCATGTTTGTTAAAACTGTGAGAGCTGTTCATCATGTGTGGGAGGTGGGTACAAGATGGCCGCGAGTGTGAGTGAGTGTAAGATGTGGGAGGTGGGTACAAGATGGCCGCGAGTGTCATGATGTGGGAGGTGGGTACAAGATGGCCGCGAGTAGTTTGTTAAATCTGTGAGAGCTGTTCATCACTCACTGTGAGTCTGTTTATGTGCATGTTATGACAGTGATCATTGTAACAGTGAATTACTGTCTCCCATGTTTGTTAAATCTGTGAGAGCTGTTCATCATGTGTGGGAGGTGGGTACAAGATGGCCGCGAGTGTGAGTGAGATGTGGGAGGTGGGTACAAGATGGCCGCGAGTGTCATGATGTGGGAGGTGGGTACAAGATGGCCGCCAGTGTCATGATGTGGGAGGTGGGTACAAGATGGCCGCCAGTGTGAGTGAGATGTGGGAGGTGGGTACAAGATGGCCGCCAATGATCATTGTAACAGTGCATTACTGTCTCCCATGTTTGTTAAATCTGTGAGAGCTGTTCATCATGTGTGGGAGGTGGGTACAAGATGGCCGCGAGTGTGAGTGAGTGACATGTGGGAGGTGGGTACAAGATGGCCGCCACATCTTGAGGTAGAAATGCTGTTAATCTATCTCATGAACATCTATCTGCATGTTGCTGGTCTGACTGTAATGATGTGGGAGGTGGGTACAAGATGGCCGCGAGTGTCATGATGTGGGAGGTGGGTACAAGATGGCCGCGAGTGTGAGTGAGATGTGGGAGGTGGGTACAAGATGGCCGCTTGGCCGCCAGTGTGAGTGACATGTGGGAGGTGGGTACAAGATGGCCGCCACATCTTGAGGTAGAAATGCTGTTAATCTATCTCATGAACATCTATCTGCATGTTGCTGGTCTGACTGTAATCATGTGGGAGGTGGGTACAAGATGGCCGCGAGTGTCATGATGTGGGAGGTGGGTACAACATGGCCGCGAGTGTGAGTGAGATGTGGGAGGTGGGTACAAGATGGCCGCCAGTGTGAGTGACATGTGGGAGGTGGGTACAAGATGGCCGCCAGTGAGTGGAAGATGTGGGAGGTGGGTGCAAGATGGCCGCCAGTGTGAGTGAGATGTGGGAGGTGGGTACAAGATGGCCGCGAGTGTGATTTGGTGGGAGGTGGGTACAAGATGGCCTGCATTATGGGCCATATCCAAGATGGCGGCACGTATGTTCAAGATGGCGGCACATCCGGTGTCGGAAACTGGCCATTCCGTCGGGATGTGGTCACCTAGTGTCGAAAACTGGTCCTTGTATGGGTCCTGCTAGACGTTTTGACGCCATGATATAGACCGGAGAGAGAGAGAAAACAACAACAACAAGGATGACACATGAGGGAACAACAACAACAACAAGTTTTTTTTCATATAGTTTATTTTCCCTCCATCATAACATACCCACGCTGGGGGAGCCGCGTTGGGTATGTTTACAATTCAAGAAAGACTCTTGTCCAATCAGAGACCGCCATTTGCATCTGTCCTATTCGTTCCTGTCCGTTAGAGGTATTCTTGTCCAATCAGAAGTCGCCATTTCAGAGAGTTCCTTCTTCGGTCATGTTCATTCTGAACCGTTTATTCTAATCATCGTCGGC
>JAVTVY010009297.1:0-47316 GCA_036873755.1 Hanleya hanleyi | reverse complement strand
GTTAATATAAATATTTTTTCTTTTCCCGAATATAACTATTTCCCAAATTTTCATACACAATGATGAGCAATGACAGTGCCCACATCTGAACAATTACACATGCCGAATGAACAATACATTTATAAAAGACAATGAAGCAAAAACTACGATGAAATACGCCCTCCCCCCCCCCCCCCCACCCCAACATCATCAGTCATCCCAAGTCTAGTCCGACACGCAGCCCCTACAAGATATTTTATAATACTGATTTCTATTGAATGTAGGGTCTGCCAGTTTAACGGGCAAAATCTTCTAGCTGTCGGACCGTCCCCGAACGTGGAGGATGTAGCGGTAGTGAGTTTAAACATGGCGGAAAATTTGTCTTCTCGGTTCAGGAAAGCTTTGAAAATGCTCGAATAAACTACCCACGGAAAGTTCAGAACGGATTCCAAGTCCGAGATTTAACTTAAAAGGTGGGTTTCATTATTATGAGTTGAGAAAATGGCGTATAAAATATCGTTTTTTGACTGCCTGACATTTCGGTCCGGCAGCTAAGTCGATTTTGCCGGTTAAACGGGTAGAGTTAAACGGGCAGACCCTACATTCAATAGAAATCAGTATTATAAAATATCTTGTAGGGGCTGCAACAGGGCTTCGTGTTTAGAATTAGTGCGTGAGCTAAAAATAGCTCACGTCAAAATATTTAGGAGAGGGTATTTAAAAGTCAGGGGAGTGATTGCAATATAATACAATATAAAATGTGACAGCTAGTTTACGTGAGCTAAAATCACTCTCGTGACATGAATTTACGCGAGTGTTTGCGTGCAGGTGAGCTATCACTGACTCGCGCTAAACACGAAGCCCTGCTGCAATCGGACTATTCCAATTAAGTCATGATGCGACACCATACAGTTCAATGCATCAAGGCAACACACCTCCCCTGCCCTCCCCCCACCCCCACCCCCCCACCGCCACCATCGTGATAAAAAAACACGTTTGCCAAATTTACTTGTTCATTTTACCTTCGAAGATTGTAGGTCAATGCCTACTCGGTCGCGAGCAAAACGACATGATGTCTAACTTATATAAAGCATAGGGTTTATAGAGACCCCATATTTCGACACTTCACCCTAATATCACCGCCCACATCCCCAAAAACTTTTGTTTTGCGGGCCTGTGGTCTCACATCAAATTCAACGGCTAATAAAATGAGTGATACAGAAATAAAACTGTACATGTCTGTCATAAATAACATCGATGAGACAAGATTCTTACCTTGCTGTTCAACATTTTACCGTTCAACATCCACTGACTGTCGTCTTGCAGAAGTGACCGTTTGGCGTTTCGCGCGCGCGCAAATGTGTGACGTCAGACGAGACATGTGTTGTATTACTGCGCGGATTGTATTACACTGCACACAAAAGAATCCGTCGTCGATGTTTATACGACTTCACAAAACTATTTCAAAACTAAAGCTCAACGATGAAATCACGTATTTGAACGCTTTTATGCGTATTTTCACATACTTTAGGACAAGCAGCTAACGAATGAAGTCATAAACACTGCCTAAGGTGGGTTCACGGAAACAGCAACGGATTATTCCGTCAGGGCAATACAACAAAGGAATATTCACCTACATTAACGAATTATTTCCGTTAATAGGATGGATTAATCCTTTGAAACTACCGAACGGATAATACGTTGTTGTAACGGATTATTCCGTCATGAGAATACAGCAACGGAATATTCCGTTGATGTAACGGATGAGTCCGTCAGTGCAATACAACAACGGAAGATTCCCTTACTATAACGTACTATTTCCGTTTATACAACGGATTAATCCGTTAAAACTACCTAACGGATAGTAATACGTTAAATTTTAACGGATTATTATTTTGAGTGCATACACGTCGATGGAACGTACCATTTTCCAGACACGTGCGGATAAACGGCCACACTAGTACCAAAGTCTGGCCGTTTCAAGGCCCCCAGTTGAGATTATTGAATGACATATCATGGAAAACGATAGGTAAGATGTGTTTTGTATAGCCTATCAAGTAACTAAGATATTAAAGAAGGATTAAAACATTAACCCTGCTTTGAAAGTGGTCTGGATGTTTGTAACGAAGCCACACAAACTTGCAGGTAACCTCGGGATAAGTTTTCAACCGTCATATCGAGTCATGAAAACATTGTCAAAGTGATTGCCTGAGTTATTTGAAACATCACATGAAGCTTAATTCCAAGTATTATGAAGATATTTTGCATTGCAATATCTGTTGATATGAATTAAACACCAAAAGGCGCGTATTGCACAAAACATCCGCAATGGTCCATATCCGTGTGGTGAACCGGCCACACACGAGTGTATTTAATATTCACTCACTGCCAACGTGTAGTTGAACTCATATTGCTATATGTATGCACAGATCATTAATTAATTCTAGCTCTTTTTATCGCTTAAGTGGAAGAGTACAATACCTTTTGAAATAATACTCTTCTCCATTTCACGTTGAATGTACGATTTCATAACAGAAATTTGATTTTGTCTTGTTTTATTGCATGTAGTTAAGATATCTCTGGCGTGGCCCATCTGGACACACCCACGGATCAAGATTCATGTCAGTGTCGACCCGACTGTGTCAGCTGAATGGGACACGGAGTTGGGCATGACCAGTACTCCGGCTAAGAAAACCACGGAACCACACGAATATGGGACGTGTGGAACGAAGTTTGCGAGGGCCGATATACGGTACGAAGTATCTTCTCACAATGGGGAAGAATTACCGTGTAGCATTTGTCTAAATCGCCACATTTCCAACATTTCATGTATTACCTGATTACATAAAACCAGGAAATTATCAACGTGAGGCGCCACAGCATGAGCCTCGGACTGACTATATTACACAATAAGTTTGTGTTTAAATTATAGAATCCTGTACCGTACCATCAAATACAATACATCTATCACCCCTGCAAAAGGCCCCCCCCCCGCTGCAAACTGCAGTCGGAAACAGAGGACTGAGAAAACAAACTAGAACAATGTACAGAATTTCATAAGCATTTGTGCCATAAATTCCACCATGTGTAATAAACCTGAGATAATGGGCAGAGAGCACACGACTACAACATTTCAACAAGTTTGTGTCCCAATTTCCTAATTCTATCGCGAAAGGTAAGATAGATATAGCACAGACATACAGAATGAATCGAACAGAATGACTCACAGACGAAAACGATGGACGGAACATAGGACGGATGTACAAAACGTGATTATGAACGGATGGACAAACCAGTCGCTGGTTATATGCGTTCCATAAACA
Organism: Hanleya hanleyi; assembly: GCA_036873755.1. Taxonomy (NCBI): domain Eukaryota; kingdom Metazoa; phylum Mollusca; class Polyplacophora; order Lepidopleurida; family Hanleyidae; genus Hanleya; species Hanleya hanleyi. The sequence continues at coordinate 44,014 of JAVTVY010009297.1, read as the reverse complement.
AGTATAAGATAATAAAAACATATGAACCTTCTTCAAAAAACGACAGGAGAACGGGTTCACCCAATTCTTTCCGTTTCTTCTTTGATCTGTCCTGGGCCTGATCTGTAGGGATACCAGTTATCTGGGGTGAAGATGGCCTGCGTCGCTTAAGAGGATTCAAAGTTAACTTCAACGGATTGCTTCGTTTTCTTGTTTTCCTGAATTCGTCAAAAGTATTTCCCTTCATTTACTGGACAACACTATATACGAACTGTTGCAATTGATGAACTAAAATTTAATAAGACAGGTAAAACAATGAAAACGTGTATACAAATTTATACATGTTTATACATGTTTACTTCCCCGTGAGGGACTCGGGGTAGACAGGATCAGTTGACACGATGCGATTTGTAGCACCAACTTGTAGCATACAATCAGAGTTGACATGTGAAAACAAACTTGCGCTTTTAGTCGCATGCTACAGGTGTAGTATGGAATAGAGCAAGTTCTGTTTCATTGAGACTAGTTGCCTGCGAAAAGTTGATATTAAAATTCCACCCTAAAAATGTGACTTTACAACTGAATCGTACGAGGGAGCGATTTACCTGCATGAGGTATGGGCCTAGTGAGGTGTCATGCCTTATCTCATGTTTATGCGCTGCACGTGGGAATGCTACACTGATTCCCCGTGTAAGTATAAAAAGTGTGTGGTTTAAAAAGCCCGTATAACCAGATAGCATTATGTTGCCAAAGCATGCAGTTGTGTTACATTGTGAAGCATCCCTAATGTAGGGTGCATGGATCTTTCATGAGGAATGGATCAGCCTCTGTCTCATTCAGACTAATAGAAGCTGTGTTTCTTGCAACTTTCAGAATAGCAAATGATTTAAAACGCTCGTGTATGGCCGGACCGTCGCACGGATATGGACCACTGCGATTTGTTTGCACGATACGCGCTTATAAGCGTTTAAATATCATCAACCGATATTTCAATAAAAAATACCTTTATAATACTCGCGATTGAGCTTCATGAGCAGTTTCAAATAACTCAGGTAAGCATTTTGACAGTGTTTTCATGACTTGATAGGACGACGGGAAGCTAATACAGGGGTTACCTGCCAGGTTGTGTGGCTTCGTTAGAATAATCCAGATCACCTTAAAAGCAGGTTTAATGTTGTAATCCTTCCTTAATATCTTAGTTACTTGATAGGCTATACACAACTCATCTTACCTGTCGTTTTCCATGATATGTCATTCAATAATCTCAACTGGGGGTGTTGAAACGGCCAGACTAATGCATATTTTGGTACTAGTGTGGCCGTTTATCCGCACGTGTCTGGAAAATGGTGCGTTCCATCGACGTGTATGGGAAATCTCTTACCCACCGTGGATACATGGAAGTCATGCACACAATACAAACAAACTATTAGAACAAACAACATAAGGGCCATTTAGGGGACATTCGCTCACATAAATAATATGACTAAATGATACTTTATCTTGCAATAACAATAAATATAACAACCTAAGGATATACTTTCACTTGTATTAACAATATGTGAGGGCTAAGGATACTTTCAATAACAATACCAATATTAGAGAACTGAAGTATATACTGTGGTTGCTATAACAGTACAATAGAACTTTAGTATACTTTCACTTGCATCAATGAGGACTGACGTGTAACACTAAAAGACTGAATGATACCGTAATTTTAATTCCATTGACAATACGAGTTGACTGAAGAATGCTTTCACTTATGTTTATGAGAAGCCCGAAGGATACATTCACTTAATATGAGTGGACTGAAGGATATTTCACTTAATATGAGTGGACTGAAGGATACGTTACTTAATACGAGTGGACTGAAGGATACGTCACTTAATACGAGTGGACTGAAGGATACTTCACTCAATATGAGTGGACTGAGGGATACTTCACTTAGCATGAGTGGACTGAGGGATACTTCACTTAATATGAGTGGACTGAGGGATACTTCACTTATTATGAGTGGATGAGGGATACTTCACTTAATATGAAAGGACTGAGAGATACTTCACTTAATATGAGTGGACTGAGGGATACTTCACTTAATATGAGTGGACTGAGGGATACTTCACTTAATATGAGTGGACTGAGGGATACTTCACTTATTATGAGTGGATGAGGGATACTTCACTTAATATGAAAGGACTGAGAGATACTTCACTTAATATGAGTGGACTGAGGGATACTTCACTTAATATGAGTGGACTGAGGGATACTTCACTTAATATGAGTGGACTGAGGGATACTTCACTTAATATGAGTGGACTGAGGGATACTTCACTTAATATGAGTGGACTGAGGGATAGTTCACTTAATATGAGCGGACTGAGGGATGCTTCACTTAATATGAGTGGATTGAGGGATACTTCACTTAATATGAGTGGACTGAGGGATACTTCACTTGCAAAACTACGAGTTGGAATGATACTTTTACTTGCATTACATGCCCGTATGCAGGGGGGATGCAGGGGGGTAATTTTTTACGGGTGGACGGTGGCATTTCCTTGGAACCCCCCGGATGCCGCCTTCAGCGCGCACTGCAAGGATTCGATTTACGTTCCATTTTTTTTTTCAGATCCACCAAAAATCCTGCGTACAGGCTTGCATTAACTATTTGAGAGAGCTGAAGGATGCTTAACAATATGATAGGACTAAAGAATATACTTTTACTTGTATTAACAATATGAGAGGACTGAACGATACCAGTCAATGCATGGGCATACAGGGTGGTATTGAAAAGCATTTTTCTCTGTGTTTTTCATGAACACAACATAATCAGCAACGCAAAAGTAAAAAAGATATAATCAAAGTTGAATAACATTGCCACTGCAGAGACTCTTGGTATCCACAGGTGTCCTCTGTCAGTGCTGCACGTGCATCCTATAATCGATATGCCAAGTGGTCAAGTGTGACTTCTAACAGCCTTGTACATTTTACATGTTAGGGTAATTAATTAACCAATCAAAACTGTACAAGTTTCTCTGAAATAGGATAATTTCACTTGCATTTACAATAAGGGTGGACTGACAGATACTTTCAATTGCAACAATATGAGAGGGCTGAAGGATACTTTGACTTGCATTACTAATTGCACAGGATTAATAATTATAGCAGGATGTAATTATTGCAACAACAAGAGAGGACTGGAGGATATACTTTTACTTGAAGAGAGCCTGCTGGATTGTTGTATGAACGATTATTATGCCAATAATTTGACTGACGGATGAAATTCTTGTTCCGACCACGTACTTTCATATCACAAAAATGGTGTTCCTTTAACAAATCTTCCATTTTCACGGATGTTTTTTTTAAATCCATGCGTAAAAGTAAACTGCTACACTAAATGATATCAATCATCTCTTTTCTGTACCCATCCTCGCTGAAATCAGGGGTACAAATCTGTATCATATATACTCTTGGGAATAGATCATGGGAAATGCAACATTTTTTGCCAGTCAGCAAAGCAACGTTCTACGTAAATATAGAAAGAGCAAATCTCTTTTGCGTCAAACCACTTTTAGTCGAAAAGGGTGCTAGGTTGTTATGCAAAGAATGGCTTACCCCAAAGGAAAGGGCAAGTAGTTACGACGAAAGGGAACTTCCGGTTCCGTGACCGGAAGTGAACCCTGGAGATGTATTCCTCCGCGGTAATGCGATCATTTCCGACGGCGAAGCGGTCGCTTTCGGAGAGAAGCGTCCGCGGACAAAAAGTAGTCCCTTGTCAACGAGACTTCAAATACACGGGCTGTCGCTTCGGCTGATTCTCCGGGAATGTCCGGCAATCTTCGGCAATGAATCTTCGGCAAAGTCCGGTAATCTTCGCAGAAAAAACGGATTTTACACCTGGTGAGTCAAAGAAATGGGAAGTTGTTTTTGCTGTTGTTAAGATAGTGTAGTCTCTCAATTTCGGGGAAGTAAAACTCAAGGGAAGTAATCCAGTTGCCCCTTAGTAGTAGAGAAAACAGAAACCCAGTATATTTGCCCTGTGACCTTTGTGGGGAGTTTTAAAGTAACGCCTTATCGCCTTATATGGACGCCTTACTGCCATATCTTAACACCTTAACGCCTTATCCTAACTTTTGTGCGAGATTGTACGATGGTTTTATATAATACTAACACATCGACACGGTGTATGTATACATCCATTCACACCAGGGAATAAACATGGTGGTCGGTGATGTCATCGCTCTACACCGGGACATTGCACGGGTGTTTTTAGGTCATCGCTCTATATGTCAGGTTAAATTTTTCAGGAATTTTCTGGGAAAAGCCCTGTTCTACTTATAGATCACTCGGGAGTACTAAAGAAAGGGGAGTTTTAGAGGTGCAATAGAGCTGTTGGGGGAGATGAGGGTATTGTTTCATCCGGCTACCTGGTAGAGTTTCCCGCTTATGCGTGTGTGGAGGAGGAGGAGGAGGAGGAGGAGGAATGGGTTAACGCCCTAACGTCTCCTATAGCTAATCCCTTACGGCTTAATGCCATGAATCAGATGACAGTAATAGCGATCAACACGTTCACAAGTTTTCATATAGTTTATTCTCCCCAATGTTACATCATACCCAAGCTGAGGGGGCCGTATTCGGTATGTTTACAATTCTCGTAGGCTCGTTTTGGTTACATCTGTCATATTCGTTCTTGCCCGTTAGATGTGTTCTTTGCTGCTCTTATCCAATCAGAAGCCGCCTTTTCAGAAAGACCAGTCTTCGGTCATGTACGCCCTGATCCGTTTGTTCTAACCTCGGCGGGCAGGCCAGGATACTGTAACGGCAATATGTCACGGAACAGCTGTTTGCGCATTTTTATCGCATTTTGTAGGGCCTCGGTGGGTGGTAGCCCCATATCCTCTTTCAGGTGACGTTTGATCTTCATGATGGATCTGTACGTGAGGTCACCCGCCATTTCAAGCGATAGCAGGTTTATACTGTTCATAGATCTCCGTGGGTGTTTTCCTGATGCTGGGGCGCATTTGGATGTACGCCTATTGTACGTTTTGACGATTTTAATCAACGTCACAAAACATTGTTGCAGAAACTAATCAAACAGGGCTATTCCGCCAAGCGCCTCCACTCAAAGTTTCTCAAATTTATCGCATGCTGATAGCAAAATACGAACGTAGCATGCAAGATCTATGGCGCTACGTTTCGTAACTTGTGTATAATTCCGCTTAACCCAGAGCTAGGGGCCGTATGTACTTCAAGATCCTCATGGTGCTCATATGAACAGTCACAATCAAAGCGTGACATACATCATTCTCTAAATGACGAATTTACAACGATTATTATGAATTAAGAATACTGATCAGCGATACGGATTTTATATATTCGGAACATCATGATGTCTTGTCGGCATCATTGAAAACTGTTGACCGCTTCTCCCTTGCAGGAAACTAGCCTATGTTTATGTATACTATGATTGTCCTTTTGAATTTGGTGCTAATACTGTTATATGGAATAGGTCTTTGGATTATAGACGCGGATATTCTTTAATGGACGACGGCTGAATTATGAATGACGGACTAGACGCTTGTAATCCTGTCTCCCATCCTCGACCGCTGCAGCGTGAGTATTAATAGCTGCAGTTACAACACGATCCCAAAAGGTAGGTTCTTCCTCACTTTCCTGAGATGTAGGTGGACTATCTGAGATCAAGGTCTCTATATCAGTAGATACACTTTCACCAGTCTCTGTTTCGGTATCACTCGACGAACTCTCAGAATCAGCTGACATATTCTCAGCATACGCCTCAATGGACTCCTCGGTGTCTTCGATCCCATGTATATTCTTCTGGTGTCTGATCATATCGTAATGTCTGGTGAACGTGCGTTCGCATTCAGAGCAAGTATAAGCCATGTTGATGGTTGAACGTCGAATGTGCACGGTTTTGGGATACGCTTGCCTTTCTAAACAGTGACGCCCGCCAACGCCCAGGTTAACGCCCTGGCGAATAGCTCAGAAGCTCTGATTTTTCTAGATATTCCATGGAAATGAACTGATTCATCGAAATACAGTGACGCCCATTAGGGCGCATCGTTACGCCTTAACGCCCGTCTCAACGCTCTATCTTAACGCTTTAAAGCTCTAGCTTAACGCTTTATCGCGCTATAGTAACTCATTAACGCCCTATCTTAACGTCTTAACGCATGTGCGGTGCACCCATTTATATTGCACCTGTCATATTTGCTCTTGCCTGTTAGGTGTATTCTGCGCTGCGCTTGTCCAATCAGAACCCTCCCTTTGAGAAACTGCAGAGCTCGAAGCTGTGGGATGGGTACAGGGTCACCACAGGTGCGTGCGCATGCGTGCGAAGACTTCACTTTCGAGCTCCGAGCTCCAAGAGCTCCGAGCTCTTAACCGTTCTATCCCACAGCTCCGAACTCTGTAGTTTCTCAAAGGGTGGCTTCTGATTGGACAAGAGTAGCCGAAAATACACCTATCGGGCAAGAAGGGATATGACAGGTACAGCATAAAATGGGTGAACCACACATGAGTTAAGTTGTTACGGTAGGGCGTTAAGGCATTACTATAGTGCGTTAAAGCGTTAAGCTAGGGCATTATGGCGTTAAGATTTGGCGTTAAGGAAGGGCGTTAATTCGTTGAGACGGGCATTAATCCTATCAGGCCTGGGCTTTTTTGAGACCTGTTGTGACCTGGCCCCCCCCCCCCCCCAATTATTTTTCTTACCCCTTGAGCTAGGGTGCTGAAACTTACCACGCTATACCCTTGAATCAAGCTCTACCAGAAAATGTAAAAAATCCAAGATGGCCGCCTTGATGACGTCACAGTGACGTCATTTTCAAAAACCGCATTTTTGGTCGATTTTTAAGTCGGATTTTCCGAATTTTTTATTTATGCAATTTCTTCGCAAAAACTGTATGATAAATTAGCAAATATTAATGTGATGTGAAATAAAATAGTTTTTGCCCGCTTTTCATCTCGGAAAGGCTGAAATTTTAAAGAAATATGACAAAAACATCATTTTTCTGGGACCCCACGTGACCGCCATCTTGAACTTTCCCATGATTAATCTGGGCGTTGACAGGCGTTACTGTTCATAAAAGCAAGTATATCCCAAAAACGTGCACAGTCGACGTTCAGCCATCAATTTTGCTTAAAGTTGCCCTGTGTGCGTACGCACGTTCACCAGAAGCTAAGATATGATGCAACACCAGAAGAATATACATGATATTGAAGACATCGAGGAATTCATTGAGGCGAATGAGGAGAATATCCCAGCTGATTCTGAGAGTCCGCCGACTGATACCTAAACAGAGACTGCTGAGAGTCTATCTACTGATATAGAGAGTTTATCTTAGATAGTCAGCCTACATCCCAGGGAAGTGAGGAAGAATCTACCTTTTGGGATCGTATTGTGACAGCAGCTATTAATACTCAAGCTGCAGCGATCGAGGACGAAATCTCCAAATGCGCACCAGCATTAGGAAAACAGCCATGGCGATCTATGAACAGTATACCCTGCTACCGCTTGAAATGAAAAGACGACCCCACGCACAGGCCCATCATGAACATAAAGCGGCACCTGGAAGTAAATATGGGGCTACCACCCACCGAGGTGATCAAAGGGCGCAAACAGCTCTCCGTGACTTATTGTTACAGTAGCTTGGCCTGCCCGACGAGGATTAGGAACAAACGAATCAGAGCGAACATGACCGAAGATAGAACTTTCTGAAATGGCGGTTTCTGATTGGACAAGAGCAGCCGAGAATACATCTAACTGGCAAGAACGAATGTGACAGATGCATCCCCAAATTGGTTCTTTCGATTGGACAAAAGCCTATGAGAATTTTAAACATACCCAATGTGGCTCCCCCAGTCTGAGTATGATGTAACATTGGTGAGAATAAACGATATGAAAACTTGTGAACGTCTTGATCTGTGTTTGTGTCATCTACATCATGGTATTAAACAATCAGGGATTAGCTATAGAACACAATAGGGCGTTAACCCTAGGATAGCATGGTACAATCTCGCGCAAAAGATAAGACACTGGTGTGCTAGGGCGTTAAGGCGTTATGATAAGGCGTTAAGGTGCTAAAATAGGGCGTTAACCCTACCTGACCTGGGTGGGGGGAGGGCCCCCTAGCAATCTTGCTGCGCTACATGTATATGTGTGGGTACAAGTGAAATGTGTACCGGTAAACGTGAATTCTTGTCAGACATTCCGTTAATTATGGGCCTGGTATGAGATCATGTGTATGGACATATGGATATGTAATTTGTATATCTGCATGTTTTGCTTCATATGCGTTTCACGTAATGTAGATTGGGATACGTATATATCAATTACATATATTTTTTTGTTACAAATCTTTGTAACGATAACGTGAGAGTTACGGACCAGTCAAACGGGTTGTGGAAGTTTTGTTTTGTGTGCAAATGTGTTGTTTGTCCTGAAACAACCATGATGTGTTACATAATACGGCCATTGTGTAAGTTATTTATCGCCTACGATATCGGGGAACGATTTTCCTGTGTTGAATAGATAAACAGAAGCCCAGATAGGCGTATGCGTAAATTCCTTCCCATGTGATGGACTCAATCGGGTACAGTGTGCGTACCTGGCCTTTTGCAGTTATTGTTCGAATGGTTCCACACATGTAATTACCTGGGCCTATATCATGGCAATTTGTTCGGTTTGACATAGCTCATTTCATTCTTCGTGTAAGACGAAGAAGTAAAGACAATATCGTTGGACTAACGTTTAAGTCGGAGAAAGACCTCGTAATTGTACATTCGTGAAAAAGAATTCTTTTTCACAAATGTACAGTTACTCGGCCTTTCTCCTTTACATAATAGGTATGTGTGTTATGACATTCGGAGAATAGTTGAGCGTGAGATACATCATCGTACTCTATACGGCTGCTACACATATCTACCGCAATAATTCGATCTGCGCAGTTAGGTAAAGTGAACGTGTGTATGGGGACGACTGACAAAGCCACTGACAACATGCAATATGACCTTATACGGCTATAATCAATAATCAAGTTCTGCTCTCAGTATATGCTGTTGAAAGAAAAGTTAGTTTCATTACATGCAACATATACACGTCAATCAGTTGAAATATGATATCCGAACTTTTAAAGTCATTAGTTCCAAAAACTTCATTCCATAATTAATCATGTTATTTTTGCGGGCATGCGCGGAGTTACGAATCTCTTGTGACTACCATTGGAAAAGTGGACAATCTATTTTTTCGAAGTGCAGCTTGTGGCCAGCATTGATCGTAGGCATCATATTTCTCCGAGGTACAGCAGCTTGTTTTCCTCGAAAGGTCGATCACGATTTAATAATGGGAAACACTTTTGAATTTATACTGAATAAGACACACACTACAATACGTCAATCGTTGATAAATTCCCAGTAGTATCAAACAATACTCATCGATGGAGCTGATGACGGCGTATGACAACCCAACAAATACCACAGCTCCATTGACCAGTTTCGGCACGATTTCTGAAATGTTTTTAATCCTCATGAGCGTTTTCGTTTGCCTGGCTATACCGGCACATTACCTCGAGTACAGGCGTGAATGTCAGATGTCACTGGGGGAATTGCAGCAAATGTCAAAATATTTGAATTTGGATTAACCTTGCAGAGTTCAATTGTCTTTTTTTGGTTTCTCAAAATCAAAAATTGAAATTTGAGGTCCATGTAACCTTAAACAGTTCAATTTTCGTTTTTGGTTTCTCAAAATCAAAAATTGAAATTTGTCCGTCAATTTACAATTTTCGTGTTTTTTGTTTGTTTTTGGTTTCTCAAAAAAAAAATAAAAAATTTGACCATCGATTTTCAATTTTCGTTTCTGCATCGACTTGTTTTTCGTTTTTTTTTTTTTTATTACTTATTTTAACTTTAACATTTTAACGTATCGGTGTTAAGTGTGCACGCAGAAGGGTTTTGACGTCATTTCCGATACGAGGAGTAGAATAGAAAATGTAAGTTGGGTCGTATAGTAGGTATGGAGCGTGAGAGACATGGAAGTTTCAAGATGGGGGCCCACCCAACAGGCCTGGACAGGTGGTATCCTGCTGCTCTCATTGGTTATTGGTATTGAGGCTTTAGCCATTGAGGACGCAGTCTTGGATTTCCCAGCTCTTAAAATAGATGTTTAGAGCGAATTATGAAAGCGAACAGTATTCATGCACACAACCGCTATTCTTCTATTTCTATCTCCATCTGCTCTCTCATTTTTATTTATTTATTCTATAATATAGCGCTTGTAAAAATCTTGAATGAACTAAGAACTGTACCTAGGTACCGTGAAATTTAAATAAAACATTGAGTTGATGGGCCGCGTATGGGATGCGGCCCTTAAACTACAATTTCAATCAAAGCATACAACCGCTATTGGTTATTGTTTTGAAATATAGTACTTACCAAAAAAAGTTACCAACAAAAGGTGTAATACTAATACGAATATAGCATCGCGGTGATAGCCCGCGAAATTCGTATGGGAAGCGGTCTATAAACTACCATTTCAAACAAGCACACAAACCGCCACGATTGATGCCGGACGTCTGAATGCTTCAACGTATCATGTTCACTCTTCCTCCTCTATTTTGGAAGATATGAAGCGTTGGAGCGTTCAGACTCCCTTCAAGGCTCAGCCTAAAAAAAAAGATTCAATGCTTTAAGTGCATTAAGTGTCAAACATTTCAACGCATCGACACCGGGCGTCAAAAACTCTTTCAAACTTTAGGTGTGAAGATCATATATTTTCAACGCATTAACTTCAAACACACGCGCGCGCGCACACGCACATACACATGCATACACACACACAATCACGCTAGATACTACCCGTGCCAACTGGGCAAGCACCCCCAGTACGAGACTAAATAGAAACACACCTCCATTGGACATTTCGACAAGTTGAAATGGATTCGTGAGAAACATTTGAAGAGAGGGAGACGGCGTGGAGCAGTGGACCCAACAACAGCGGAGCACGTATCAAATCATATAGTGTGAATGGTCACATATTTAATTCTTTCTCTGTTGATGGAAAAATATTCTAACTGCATATAATTGCAAGTTCGATGTAGTAGTGGCTTTATTTTAGATAAATCCGAAAAAATGGTGTAATTATAACACGAGGCTACAAGGTTATGAAAAGAAAATGTAATTATAGTACAACTGATTTTAGGGGATTAAATTATATGGGAGCAAATCATTCTCTTTCGTTTATCTATCTAGGATGACCGATACATATATCTCTCTAGCCACAAGTTTTCATATCAATATTGCCTGTGGTTGATAGTCACAGGTCTGGAGTATGGATATCACAGGTCTGGAGTATGGATATCACAGGTCTGGTGTATGGATATCACAGGTCAGGAGTATGGATATCACAGGTCTGGAGTATGGATATCACAGGTCTGGTGTATGGATATCACAGGTCTGGAGTATGGATATCACAGGTCTGGAGTATGGATATCACAGGTCTGGAGTATGGATATCACAGGTCTGGAGTATGGATATCACAGGTCAGGAGTATGGATATCACAGGTCTGGTGTATGGATATCACAGGTCTGGAGTATGGATATCACAGGTCAGGAGTATGGATATCACAGGTCTGGTGTATGGATATCACAGGTCTGGTGTATGGATATCACAGGTCTGGAGTATGGATATCACAGGTCAGGAGTATGGATATCACAGGTCTGGTGTATGGATATCACAGGTCTGGAGTATGGATATCACAGGTCAGGAGTATGGATATCACAGGTCTGGTGTATGGATATCACAGGTCAGGAGTATGGATATCACAGGTCTGGAGTATGGATATCACAGGTCAGGAGTATGGATATCACAGGTCTGGTGTATGGATATCACAGGTCAGGAGTATGGATATCACAGGTCAGGAGTATGGATATCACAGGTCTGGAGTATGGATATCACAGGTCTGGAGTATGGATATCACAGGTCAGGAGTATGGATATCACAGGTCAGGAGTATGGATATCACAGGTCAGGAGTATGGATATCACAGGTCTGGAGTATGGATATCACAGGTCAGGAGTATGGATATCACAGGTCAGGAGTATGGATATCACAGGTCTGGTGTATGGATATCACAGGTCAGGAGTATGGATATCACAGGTCAGGAGTATGGATATCACAGGTCTGGTGTATGGATATCACAGGTCTGGTGTATGGATATCACAGGTCAGGAGTATGGATATCACAGGTCAGGAGTATGGATATCACAGGTCTGGTGTATGGATATCCGTTAAGTATAACCCACAGAGTATGAATGATCACCCTCATATTCCTTACCGGTTATTTTCTGAATGCTAACTCCTTCTCTGTCACGTTAGTCGTTTTTATTAACTTTCCCAATGCTGATGCTCGTATTATGATAGATGCCATGTTGTGTACTTTTGGGTCATTAGGCATGTACACTTGGTCAGGAATACACAATATGGGGTCTACCGTAATATGGAGAGGTGGGGGTCACTGTGGAAACATCGCATTCAGCTACATGTAATCATCAGCGTTGGAAAAGTTAATAAAGGCGAGAAGCGTGACGGAGAAGGAGTTAGCTTCCAGAAAGCTTAACATTCGAATGACTCCCCTTAACATACGAATGACTCCTCGTAACATTCGAAGGACTCCTCTTAATATACGAATGACTCCCCTTAACGTACGAATGACTTCTCTTAACATTCGAATGAGGGGCCTTAACATACGAATGAGGGTCACTTAACATTCGAATGACGCCCTTAACATTCGAATGACTCCCCTTAACATAGGAATGACTCCCCTTAACATTCGAATGACTCCCCTTAACATAGGAATGACTCCCCTTAACATTCGAATGATTCCACTTAACATTCAAGTGACTCCCCTTAACATTCGAATGACTCCCATTAAAATAGGAATGACTCTCTTAACATTCGAATGACTCCCTTAACATAGGAATGACTCCCCAATGACTCTTCTTAACATTTGAATGACTCCCCTTAACATTCGAATGACTCCCGTTAGTCGTCCGCACCTGTATCCACAAATTCGGGGTTCTCTTTCCTGTGTGAGTTGTTTGTGTGCCTGATCAGATTACTTCGAGTTGTACATCTGTACTCACACACTGAGCATTTGAACGGTTTCTTCCCAGTGTGAGTTCTCATGTGCGTTATCAATTCGTCATTTCTCGCACACCTGTACACACAAAATGAACACTTGCGGAGTTTCTCTCCAGTGTGAGTTCTCATGTGTCTGGTCAGGGCAATTCGTTCCACCGCTCTGTACTCACACAGTGAGCACTTGAATGGCTTCTCTCCAGTATGAATTCTCATGTGCGTAATCATATCGTGCCGTACTCCACATCTGTACTCACAAACTGAACACTGAACGTTCTTCTCTCCATTATGACTTCGCATGTGCCTTTTCAGATGAGCCTTTGTTATAAACTTGTACTCGCATACTGAACACACGAAGGGCTTCTCTTCAGTGTGAGTTCTCATGTGGTTAAGCAAATGATCTTGTCGGGAAGATCTGTACTCACACACTGAACACTTAAATGGTTTCTCTCCAGTGTGAGTTCTCATGTGTTTGCTCATATCGTCCCGTTCTCCACATCTGTACTGGCAAACTGAACATCGAACGTTCTTCTCTCCAGTATGAGTTCGCGTGTGTCTTTTCACATGAGCCTTTGCTGTAAACTTGTACTCACATACTAAACACTGGAATGGCTTCTCTCCAGTGTGGGTTCTCGTGTGGGTAAGCAGATGGCCGTGTCGGGTAGACTTGAACTCACACAAAGAACATTTGAATGGTTTCTCTCCAGTATGAGCCATCGTCTTTCCAAATTTAGCGAGCACATCTGTACTCACACACTGAACGCTGAAATAGCTTTTCTCCGGTGTCAGTTTGCTTGCGTCTCTTAAAATTTCTATGTTTGAACAAACATTGAACACTTGAACAGGTTTTCTCCAGTGCGAATTATTTTGCGCATTTGCAACTGTTCCTAATCTCTTCACTTGTAATAACACTTTGAACACTTGCTAGTCTGCCTCCTGTTTGTGTTCCTGTTCATAGGTTATCATCAATTTTAAATCAGATCCAATGGGAGCGTTGATGTTCACGTTTTGAGAAGAGACTCTGGGTTTCTCGGTTTATACCTATATCCATATCTCAAGCAGGACCGTAGTATTTCAATGTCACACACAATCGGACCAATAGGCTTACTGTCCTTGTAAACCTATCGGGAGAAAATATGATAAATTACTACACTTCGTTATTCATATTATTTATCATACTGAAGTTTGTTTATTTGTGACGATTTTCTGTATAACAGTGTATAGTGGATTCATGTAAATGAATAGATTTAAGAAATACAGAGAACACTAGTAGTAGGTTCTACCTTTTTAAAATCGCTGGCGCCTCACTGCGCATGCGCAGGAATTGTGGAGTGGGTGTGCGCAGTAGTGTTGTGCGCAGGTATGAGATTTTGTGTCGGTTTTGTGGCGGCGTTCTGAGCAAGTGTGACGCCATGTATGACGTCACTTCCGGTCTGCGTGAATCGGGCGTGTGTATTCCTTCGCGGTGATGCGGTCTGGTGGTGATGCGGTCTGCCTCCGCGGACAGAATTAGACCCAAATTCTCCGGCATTCTCCGGTATTCTCCGGCAATCTTCAGGGGCGAGAGGGGTCCCTAGTGTACCGATTGGGTCGTATGAGGTATCAATGTGAAGCATTCGTGAAGCGGCATCTGATTGGGGGGGGGGGGGGGGGGGGGGGGTTGAAATATCGTCATTCTGCGCATGCGCGGTAGACCAAGGGTATGGAAATAGACGTTTTGGGGTCTAGGTGGGTCACTAGTGGTTCGATGGAGTCGAGTGAGGTATCAATGTGAAGCATATGTGAGGGGCATCCGATGGGCTGGGTGTGGGGTTGAAATATGGTCATTCTGCGCATGCGCGGTAGACCAAGGGTATGGAATAGACATTTTGGGATCTAGGGAGCCCCTAATGGTCCGATGGAGTCGTATGAGGTATCAATGTGAAGCATTCGTGAAGGAGCATCCGATGGGGTGCGTGTGGGGTTGGAATATCGTCATTCTGCGCATTGGCAGACAGGGAATTGTGGGAAAAGGGTGTGGAAATAGACGCGTTGCGGTCTAGGGAGGTCCCTAATGGTCCGATGGAGTTGTATGAGATCAATGTGAAGCCTATGCGAGGGAGCATCCGCCTGGGCTAGTGTCTCCGTTGTTGTCAATATTCTGCGCATGCGCAGACAGGAAATTTTGAGAAACGGAGGGAGCATCCGCCTGGGCTAGTGTCTCGGTCGTTGTCAACATTCTGCGCATGCGCAGACAGGGAATTTTGAGAAACGGGTATGGAAATAGGCGTTTTGGGGTCTGGGTGGGCCACGAGTGGGCCGATTGGATCGAGTGAGGTATCAATGTGAAGCATTCGTGAGGGAGCATCCACCTGGACTAGTGCGTCGTTCGTGTTCAACATTCGAATTGTTCAACAGGGAATTGTGGGAAAAGGGTATGGAAATAGACGTTTTGGGGTCTAGGTAGGCCCCTACTGGTCTGATGGGGTCGAGTGAGGTATCAATGTGAAGCATTCGTGAAGGAGCATCCGACGGGGTGGATGCGACGTGACACTGACGTCATTCTGCGCATGTGCAGTAGACCATGTATATGAAGAGACATTTTGGCGCCGACATGGGTCACTTTGGGTCCGATTGAGTCGTCTGAGGTCTTATTTTGAAGCTCTCGTGAAGCAGCATCCGACTGGACTCATGGATCATCCGTGTTCAATAGTCTGCGCATGCGCAGTCTGGTCGTAGTATAGAAAGCAGGCAATTTGGGGATGCGTGGGGGTGTGTTTGACCCATCACTATGGTGGCTCTGTACAGTAATATATTGAGAGACTGCTGTGAAAAGGCCTACATTTGGCATCTTGCTCAGAGGAGGCCATAAACACAGAGCCTATTCATAATTCATATATCAAAATAATTCTATGTATCTCAGAAATATTTTGAGGCCAAAAGATTTGAGTGTTGAAAAAAATAATTTTACTCACTGACCTGTATACAGCAACAACAACAACATTGACATGTGCACTCATTTTTCCACAAAATACATCAACTTCAGCTGACGGCTCAGGTATCCACTACGCAAATGAGATGTTTATATTCACCACGACTCTGTTAAGTAACTCCAGCAGCTTTGAAAAAAAGTGGCAATTTTCTGCCCATCGCCAGCTTGATTTTGACGTGATATGTAATCTGTCAAAGTTACAAATATGGCGCCCAGAGAATAGCCTCGATCCGAAGTGCATGATGTCATCACCAATTCATCACTGAATCTCATAATTTTTATTTTAATTCATCCATTCTGATTTTCTATCAACCTTTAGGCTGAATTTATGTCATTATAATCTAAAAAAATGGCATATTCAATTTTAAATAAAGTTTTGTGGGGAATTCCAGTCTGTGACCTCTATAAACATTGGGATACTCCCTCGTTTTTTGTACGAAACAGTTCAGTGCACCCTATGGGTCATGGTTGTGGTTTGGTGGTGTGGGTTCTGCGCACAGACGTCTCTTCCGGGTTTCACTAAAACTACCTTCGAACCGAGAAGAGTTCCAATTTTCCCTTAGACGTAGGGTCCGGATTTTCAACATCCGGGTTTTCCCCGGCCCGGCCCGGCCCGCTCCGGCCGCAGCGCGCGCGCGCGTGGGTTATCCGACCGCACGCCTGCTCGGGTGAATTTCGGATTATCCTAGGCCACTGATTGGCTACTTTCTCTACGGTGTTCGAAGCCAGTTTCACCGAATCCCCACATGTCTGTTATAGCCTTCATGCATTATGCTCATATAGAAAACACACAACACAGGGTTTTTTGGGTGAGATCTCATTTTGTTTTTTTGTGAGAACAACCACGTGAAAACTGAAACCCAGAACAGGGGGCTTGTACATTGAAATCGATAGAACTTAAGCCCAGAACAGGGGGCTTGAACATTGAACGAACTTAAGCCCAGAACGGGGCTTGTACATTGAAACGATGGGCGGCTCAGTCATATACGAGTACATCTCGGTTCTCGGCCTCGGGTACTCGTCAAACATGTGTACGATGGTAGATAAGGTTCTTCCCCGGCATCGATGGTACAGGTAAAACAAGCAATATTGTCCGCACACGCTACTGGTCAGGCTTTGCAACGTTTGACTGTTCCAACACCACGTCTCTGTGCCTTGATCCATGAAGTCTGTTAAATCGGTATGGAGGGGTGGCAGGCCGTAAGGGTCAAAGTATTCGCCCTGCTGTTCTGTCAAGTACACGCCCACCCAATGTTCACCGGGCCGATCCATCGGGTCCGTGTTGAGAACGTAAGCAGCAGGATACATACGGTCTAATGGGAACACAGCCTTATAATGCAACAGTCTTGTCAGCCCACCCATGAACTCCTTGGGAGTATCGTATTGGCCTTCGGGGAGGGTGAGTCGGGTGTCTTTTCCTTCGTAGGTCACCTCGTACCACACTTCATTGACTCGCACGTTGTACCACGAGTAAAGGTATTGGATATCCACGAGGCCACATTCCCATCGTCCAGGTAAATGCAACGGTTGCGGTAACTGGGTCACGTACTTGGCCAAGGTGTTGTCAGGAAACACATCCAGCAAACTGTTACTGGGTAGGCTGAGGTAAAACATGGCGACTGAGCTGTCCTGCTGCTGCTGTTGGTTTTAATAGGTGTTCCAGGCCTTCGGCGGTTGTGTCCGGCGTCGTGTTCGTTGTGGTGACTTGCTACGTGTCACGGCTCTGTAGATGTGGGGTGTCTTGATCAAGGGTGGTTTTTTAAAGGCGTGAAAAGAAGGTGCTCGTTGTGGTGGTGTTTTTGGGGGGGGGGACTCCGGTTCCCACTCGGATTCCCAAGAAGGTAGTGGGCCAATCGGCGATTGCTGGGTCCAGGGCTGGGGGTTCCCCACCAATTCCTGCGGTACATGCATGTCTTTCAAGCCTTGAGCGAAGTCCTCCCAACCTCGAGGATCCGTGTGCGACCTGCTAAATCCGTCATGTGGGTCCCGGGGACCACCTGATTCTGTACCAGTAGTGCGCCTTTATAATTCCAAGTCATGTTAGGATTCTGTTTCATCCGTTGTAATACCAGGCCCAGCTTGTTTCTTGAACGATGCAGGTACAGTCTTCGGCACTTCGTCTTCCACCCACTGTGGGGCTGTGGGTGGTACCCCTGATAATGGCGGCTGTTGGACCGGTGCTGACGAAATGTTAGGATTCTGTTTCATCCGTTGTAATACCAGGCCAGCTTGTTTCTTGAACGATGCAGGTACAGTCTTCGGCACTTCGTCTTCCACCCACTGTGGGGCTGTGGGTGGTACCCCTGATAATGGCGGCTGTTGGACCGGTGCTGAGGTCGGCGATGTGTCGCGTGGTGGTGGTGGTGGTGGTGGTCGGGTAGAGAGGGTTTTGTATTGGTCCATGAACGTCATGTACCATTGAAGCGTCTCATTGTACCGTTGTACTTTCTCACTGTCGCTTAACCCCGGTATTTGTAAGATCTGTTGCATCTCTTCATCGAGGATGTTTATGGTCTTCACCGTAGGTGGGACAGGGTAGGGCGATTGGAGGTTTTGAAGGAGCCGTGGTTCGACGAGGACCATTTTTTTTCGTGTGGTTCATTGTCGGCCGAAGAGTCCACCCAATACTGGACCCAACACGGAAGCGGCCAAAGGTGTTAAGATGGCCCCGAGAAAGCCGCCTTTCTGTAACACCTTTTTCTTTTGTGTTTGAGAGACTCGCTTCTGGACTAGGGTTCGGAGACCTGTCTTATGCTTGGTCAACTTGGTCTTCTGAGCCGGAGTCAGTGGTACGTTGCCTTTTAACAGGTTGTACCCGATCTCGCACAGACAGCGTACAAGGTCAGGGTCCGCACCGCGTACAATGGTTCGGACCAACTCGGGTGGGGCTGTCTTCAATACACGGAGCGTCGGGGCGTGCTTCCGTACTCGCGCAGACATCATGTACAACTAATGCCAGAACCCACAACTCTGCCCTTTTTATCTACCTCAGAGAACAGAGACAAAGTCAGCCATGCTGTGGTATTAATTCTTTTTATTATCTCCATCATCAAACACACAGACTCCAGCTGGGGGCCACTGTGGGTGTGTTTACATTATTTTTGCATGTACACGTGGTGGGCCTCTCCGGGAAAGACGCCGGTCCGTAGTCGAAGGTGATCGGGGGTGGCTTGCTTGAGGTCGAAGAGCATATACCCGTGCTGAGGGGTTGTCGCATCTTTAAAGGCTTCCAACGCAAACGGTGTGCGGCCGGGATACATCTGTCTCGCCAGGTGCAGCAGTTGAGTGGTATCTCTCGGGTTTTTGAAGACCACCAGTGGGCATTTAAGCTGATGTTCCGATGTTATTTGTTTTTACTGAACAGATCCTGCACAATGTAGATGAAGCTGAGCCGTCGATGGTGGCTGCCTTTGGTAAAGAGTTAGGTGATCCGCGCATCCGTCTCCGCCATGAGATCATCCAGAACCACCAAGGTGTCCGGTTCCAAATCGACCAGGTTGGGTAGGCCTTCCACGAACGTGATGTGGGGCATTGCTGCATACGCTGCCTGCCATTCTCCGTAACACCACACGATTCGGGCAATGGTTGGGGTGATCATGCTGTTGGCGTGTTGAAGGAGCTTCCTGACGAAGTGCGTTTTGCCGGAACCCGTCGGTCCTGCGATGACGCAAGTTGAGGGATGCTGCCACCGAAGGTCCATGGTTCGAGGTGTATCCGCTGTCGTGGTAACCCGCTCTTGTAAATTTGGTACGAGTGAACTGGAGTGGTGGTGGGTACAACGTCGGTCGTCGTTGTCTGTTCACTGTGAGGGATGAAATCCGGTGGGTTTTCAGACGTAGTGGGTGTACTTGGTGTAGGTGTTGACTGTATACTCGGTTTGGAGCTCGATGTGGCTTGTACACGTGGTTTGGTGGTGGTGATGACCGGGCATGTTTCGATCACGGAGGTGACTGATGCTATCTGTAGATTGGTTTCACTGCCACTCACAGCTGGAGTTCTAAGTTGGTTGAGTAGCGTGCTGACATAGGCTACGTCGTAAAACACACCTCCGTACCACACACTCAGCAGGGTTAGCAATATCACCACAAAGCCCACTTGCGCTTTGCGCGTTTTGGGAGATGCTATGTTCAGAGGCAGCTGCTGCTTGTCCATAGCACCGTGGTCGAACGTGGAATGAATGATGACGGTATTGGTGTCTGGCTTTATAGTCGTTTCACCTGGTTGGTCGCCACCCAGGAATTGAAGGAACTGGGCTAGCCTTGACATTTGACGAAATGAAACAGTTTGCCACGCCGACGTTCCGTTTTCAAAATCTGCTCCACCGTGTAGTAGTCTTGCTATGTTTTTACGACAGGCTGTAATTCCGTCTCGTAAAACGTCCCTAGCAACGGTTCCCCTTGAAGATCTTCCAGTTCATAGACTTGCTGCTGTCGGGGTAGGCGCCGTTTAATCAGAAAGTGCTCATCGCTCCAGTTGGGCAAGTAACTTTTCTCAAATTGACCTTTGACTTTTCTGATCCGTACAGGGTCCCCGACCTTGTACACCTCCTTCGCCGTTCGCTGTGATTGCCTGGGGTACAAGACACGCCGGACTTGGGCTTCATTGGGTTGGGTCTCGGTAATGGGGGCTCTCTCTATACTCCGGTGATAGGCTCGATTGTAACCACTCACAAGTTTCGGGAGAACATCGATGTACCGCCTTGTATTCTTATAGGTGAAATATTTATACATGCGGCCTTTGATTGTCCTGTTGAACCTTTCCACCACGGAAGCCTTGGTGTCATTGTATGTATGGAAGAAAAAACGAAACTGTTGGAACGGTCTGTTGAGGAATTCCGTGCCTTCGTCGGTTTGCAAATACATGGGTTTGCGCCCGGTCTTGAAGATGTTCTTGAACGCCGCTATGACATTCGCCCCCGTTTTCGTCCGGATGGGCACCACCCACGCATACTTCGACAGGATATCGATGCACGTCAAGATATACCGATTCCTATCGTTGTGCTTGGCAAAGGCGCTCATATCGACCAAATCCGCTTGCCATTGGGCATCTAGTCCTCCCACGATGACCCGGCTCCGTAGAAAATGGCCACGGGCAGCTCGATGTAAGGTATAGGTGTCTTGTTTTCTTAACCAATCTCGGACTTGAGCACGATGTATCCCCTGTGGGTTGGCCGCTCGATAGAGAGCCGCCAATGCCCTATAGGCCTCCGGACTGTCGGGACTGTAGTATAAGTTATCCAACACCTTCTCCCAGCACTTCATGGTGACAAATGATGATGGACCCTGGCTCTATCATTTATTTATAACGGGTATATCTTGGGCCGGAGTTTCTTTCTGATTTTCTTCGTTGGCTTCTGCCAGCACATTGTCCATGGTAAATGACCAGTCCAACTCGTCTGATGACCGATCTTCCTCCGTAAGCACTTGATCCACATCTACCACGGCATCTTCCAATGCAGACCATAAATCAGGGTGAAGGGTAAAATGGACTGTACCCCCATCTAGCCGAGCCAATTGAGCAAAGAAGGGGCCGCGTCGGATGTACACATCGTGACACAAGTGGATGAGGTCGCCGTCCAGTTCACCAGACAACACCCGTTTGAATTTGGTCCAGCCCTCTCGGAACAGACGAATGTTAGCCGGCCACGGTTGTGTAAGGTCCGCATCACAGATGTCTCCCACCTCCTCCATGATATCGACCGTATCCGCATAAACGTGCAGGAAGACCTCGGGGGTCAAGCTGAGATACGCCCGTATTATATGCTCCGTCATGGTCAGTACGTGAATGGTACAAGATTTGACTGTCTCTCGCATTTATAGGGAGAACCCCGTGAGATCAAAGGATCGGGTGGTCATGTCACTGGGCTGACTGAGTCTAGCCGGATAATCAATGGCATCATCGTCTGCATCCGCTTCATTGCTAGGTTTGGTAAATTGTTCATTGGGTTCTGCCGCCGCTTCACTCAGGGCACGAGCCCACTCCAACTGAACAGTTGTCCGGTGTAAACAGCTGGTCCACAATAGGCACCACTTTCTCGAAGGCTGTCCACAGATCGGGGTCTAGGGTGAAGCATCGCGTAGGGTCTTGGTAACGGCCCAGGCGTGGGAAGAAGGGTCCACGGTGTACGTAGATGGCATTGCCTATGTGGATGAGGTTTCCGTGGACCTCACCGCTCAACACCCGTTTAAATTTGGTCCAGCCGTCACGGTGTAGCGTAACCGTATTCGATACGGTCTCAGCGCGCGACCAGCAAACATCTCCACGGTCTTCCACGAGGGTGACTTTATCTTCATAGACGTGTAACCCCACCCGGGTGTAAGGGGAAGGATGGCTCGTAGGACTGGTGACATGGTTGACCCAATGACGAACGGTGAATGACACACACTCTGACTGTCTTTCGTATTTATGGTCAGGTCCCTCGGTGACTTGATTGACCCAATGACGATCGGTGAATGACGCACACTGTGACTGACCTTCGTATTTATGGTGAGGTCCCACTGTCAATGCCACAGCGTCAGGGTCAAGAGGGCACAGATCATTACTAGGCCAACAAGCCGTCGCTGGTTCCGGCGTGAGCGCTCGTGGTCCATAGCCCGGGCATCAAGGATGGCTGTCATAGTCCAGTAGTGGTGAGTGATAGCACACCTCTCCAGGGTGTGCACTCTGTCGACGACCGCTTCTGTGAACTCTTTCAGGATCTGGCGTCGCCCCTCGTTGTCGTCGCCATCTGCAAACATGGACCGAACCACTGCTCGGTAACCCGTGAGTGAATTAACCACGGTGGCATGCTGTAAAATGCGAGTCGCATAGGGATGGGTGTCCGTCATAGCTCTGTAACCGTAGGAATGCGGGTGTGGGGTGCAGAGGGACGTGTTTTATAGACCATGTCACACATGCGCGCCAAGACGTAGCTCTACGGGTGTAGTCCGTGATACGTACTATTCTGATTGGTTAGTCCAAAAAGAGGGCAGCAACAGCAAAGATTACAGGTCAATCCTTTTATTAGCCCCTCCATCACAGCACATCCACGCTGGAGGAACCAGTAGGAAACATGATAGGAATGCATGTACTGACCTGTCTGTGGGGTTTTTCCTCACAATTTCGCTGACGTCCGTGTCTTTCATCCGGGCACTTCACGTCTGCGCCTGCATCGGGGTATGTATGAGGGTCTTGAGGGGGCGACTGTATGTGGTGAGTTGACTGTGGGTGTTTTTTTCGGTGACGTCCGCGCCTGCATCCGGGTATGTATGAGGGTCTTGAGGGGGTAGTGTCTTTTCGGTGACGTCCGTGTCTTTTCGATGACGTCCGTGTCTTTTCGGTGACGTCCGTGTCATTTCGGTGACGTCCGTGTCTTTCATCCGGGCACTTCACGTCCGCACCTGCATCCGGGTACTTCTATATAGGTGTATAAAAGTGGGAATTTTTATGGTATTGCTGCATTCATTGGCCTGCTTGAGCCTGCCTGACCAGCCCGAGCCCATCTGACCATGGTAGAAAACATAATCACTAAACACATGGAGGTAGATATCATGGGGGAGAAGACCTATATGGCACGAAATAGCACCAAGATGTTCACTTGCACAACTTGCCAGAAGAAGTTTACTCGCCCAGAAGATTTGCGCCGGCACGAGTCCTCCATCCACAACGGTGCACGGTATACTTGTATAACCTGCGCACGGTCATTTAATCGGAAGGATCCTTTACTGCGCCACGAACGCTCATTCCACGAGGGCGCGACGGAACAATGTAATGAATGTGGTCAACTCTTCAAACGACCCAGTCAGTTAAGACGGCATCAGCGTTTGATCCATGCGTCTATACGGTTTGGGCGACAACTTCCCACTAAAGTGGCACCCAGGAGGGTCAGACCCAGTGAAGATGAGCCCGGGGAGACGAATGTCACTGGTGATGCGATCACAGAGAGACCGCCTGTACCCACAGTTCAGAAGAGCCCAGATATCCAGCCAGTCCCTAGCATTATTGTTGCTAGTCATACGCCTGACGACATCAAACATTTTTTGGAAGATGCAGTGGATGTTCCTAGTGATCTGTTACAGGACGCCCATCCACTGAATGACATCTATCGGCGCCAATGGCCCATGATACGGCACGTTCTCCACCGTGATCGCCCTATTCCACATATGTACAATTTCTCACTGACCGACCTCGCCCTTCTAAGCAGCTACGTGGAAGCCATCTTCAATGACCAAGCTACGGTCTTCAAATTGAATGTCGCTTTCGGGTACATCTTACGTCACAAAGAGACGGACCAGTTACGGCATTATTATGCCAGTAATAACAGCCATGTGTTTGACCAGCCGTTCACCATCATTAACCAAGCGTCGCTAGAGGCGATGCTGGAGAAACTGGACACCGTGGATCCCTTGAGATGGGCACGTCGCCAACGCCCCAACACACAATGGGTCGTAGAGAGGGTCACCAATGTTACGTTCTTTGTTACCAAGCTGATCGACCACCCCAATCGGCTGAATGCGTCACCTTTGCACTGATGAATAGCATAACATGCCGTATATACTCTCTATGTCTACATGCTGATCGTTGACTTGAGCTCAGTAAACATTAAATGTGACGGTGCGTTAAAGAATAAAACATGGTCTTTGATATTTCAATTTGTTTTCCTGTGAACATACTAAACATACCCAGGGCGGCTCCCCCAGTCTGGGTATGATGTAGCATTGGGGATAATAAACTGTATAAACATTGCTGAACTTGTTGTTATTCACGACAACCGCTTTCCGCTATACTTGGATGAAATATATACCCCGATGTGATATAGTGCCCTTGCACACTTCCGAAACTTCCATTTAACCCGCGCGCGTGCGGTCGGATAATCCCCTCGCGCGCGCGCGCTGCGGCCGGGGCGGACAGGGCCGGGGAAAACCCGGATGTTGAGAATCCGGACCCTACGTCTAAGGGAAAATTGGAACTCTTCTCGGTTCGGAGGTAGTTTTAGTGAAACCCGGAAGTGACATCTGTGCGCAGAACCCACACCACCAAACCACAACCATGGACCCATAGTGGTGGGTCAAACACACCCTCGCGCATCCCCAAATTGCCTGCTTTCTATACTACGACCAGACTGCGCATGCGTAGACCATTAAACACGGATGATCCATGCATCCAGTCGGATGCTGCTTCACGAGAGCTTCAAAATAAGACCTCAGACTCCATCGGACCCATAGTGACCCATGCCGGGGCCAAAATGTCTATTTCCATATACTTGGTCTACTGCGCATGCGCAAAATGACGTCAGTTTTACGTCACATCCACCCCGTCGGAGGCTCCTTCACGAATGCTTCACAATGATACCTCACTCGACCCCATCAGACCATTAGGGGCCTACCTAGACCCCAAAACGCCTATTTCCATACCCTTTCCCCACAATTCCTTGTCTGTTGAACACGAACGACACACCAGTCCAGGCGGATGCTCCCTCACGAGAGCTTCACACTGATACCTCACACGACACCATAGGATCATTAGACCCTCATCTAGACCCAAAAACGTATATTTCCATACCCTTTTCTCACAATTCCCTCTCTGCGCATGCGCAGAATGTTGAACACGAACAACGCACTAGTCCAGGTGGATGCTCCCTCACGAATGCTTCACATTGATACCTCACTCGATCCAATCGGCCCACTCGTGGCCCACCCAGGCCCCAAAACGTCTATTCCATACCCTTTTCTCAAAATTCCCTGTCTGCGCATGCGCAGAATGTTGACAACGACCGAGACAATAGCCCAGGCGGATGATCCCTCACATAGGCTTCACATTGATATCTCATACGACTCCATCGGACCATTAGGGACCCCCCCCCCACTAGACCGCAACACGTCTATATCCACAACCTTTTCCCACAATTCCCTGTCTGCCCATGCCCAGAATGACGATATTTCAACCCCACACGCACCCATCGGATGCTCCTTCACGAATACTTCACATTGATACCTCATACGACTCCATCGGACCATTAGGGGCTCCCCTAGATTCCAAAACGTCTATTCCATACCCTTGGTCTACCGCGCATGCGCAGAATGACCATATTCCAACCCCACACCCAGCCCATCGGATGCCCCCTCACATATGCTTCACATTGATACCTCACTCGACTCCATCGGACCACTAGCGACCCACCTAGACCCCAAAACGTCTATTTCCATACCCTTGGTCTACCGCGCATGCGCAGAATGACGATATTTCAACCCCACACCCACCCCATCAGATGCCCCTTCACGATTGCTTCACATTGATACCTCATACGACCCAATCGGTACACTAGGGCCCCTCTCGCCCCTGAAGATTGCCGGAGAATGCCGGAGAATTTGGGACTACTTTCTGTCCGCGAAGGCAGACCGCATCACCACCAGACCGCATCACCGCGGAGGAATACACACGCCCGATTCACGTAGATCGGAAGTGACGTCATACATGACGTCACACTTGCGCAGAACACCGCCACAAAACCGCCACAAAATTTCATACCTGCGCACACCCGCGCACACTCACTCCACAATTCCTGCGCATGCGCAGTGAGGCGCCAGCGACTTTAAAAGGGTAGAACCTACTACTAACACTTTGCTATGTCGCATGTGGATAGGGTAACAACAGATGGTTACGAAATAATCCAACATGATAAGGTATCTAATCAAAGTTTCGCTTGTGATTTTTCAAATAGGCCTACAGTACATAGAACCAAAATAACCATTCGATGTAATACCACGTACGGCAGATATGGTGACTTTGAAATCATTAGATCCGTTTTTGGTTCAAAGTGTCATATTTTTCGACGTTAACTACATAAATCTTGGGTACTTTGTCTGAACGAGACACAGCTGTTTGTGCAGAATTAAAGTGATGGTAACCCCTCAAGTATAGTTTCCATCAAGTGTAAGACCATTGCGAACAGTGTCGGAAAATATTTATTGTAATTTTTTACGATTTTATTACACAGAGTAAACTGCAAATAAAGCATGGTATTCTATGGTGGTCTGTTGCAATCATATCTAGGTCCAGTGACGTCACACTGCCTTATTACATATATTTCAAACTGTGTATGCACTTTCCAATGACTGATTCAAGCTTACGGTGTGTATACTTTGAGTTTCAACACAGACTCACTGTTCCAATGTGCATGAACAAATCTGGGAGATGGTACCTCATAAGTGTCAAGTCAATTTGCATATTCACTCTAATTCCCCCGATTTTGGTGAAAGTGGTACATTGGAACAGTGAGTCTGTGTTGAAACTCAAAGTATACACACCTTAAGCTTGAATCAAGCATTGGAAAGTGGATACACAGTTTGAAATATATGTATTAAGGCAGTGTGACGTCACTGGACCTAGATATGATTGCAACAGACCACCATAGAATACCATGTTTTATTTGCTGTTTACTCTGTGTAATAAAATCGTATAAAATTACACTAAATATTTTCCCACACTGTTTGCAATGGTCTTTCATTTGATGGAAACTTTACTTGAGGGTTTACGATCACTTTAAAGAAGATTATTTTTAGCTTTGCTAATGTAACATTACTTTGGGTATCAGATCCTCGGACAGAATATCCGGAAGATACCGTATTCAGAAGATACCTTGCAGACATTCCATCCCAGGATTTGATCCTCAGAGTGATGTAACGCACAACGGAGCTTTTCGTATACTAACGTGACTATTCCTTTACATAAGCTGTCTGCCAGTGTGAAGGACTTGTCTCATCACCTATATAATATTACGGACTGAGCCCATCACCATTTTCATCACCTTTAAATGGTGACAGCGTTGGGGTCCACTGATTAACTTGACAAAATATAGGCGGACGGTGACTTCGAATATATTAGTGAGATGTATTTTTTTTGGATTAATATTTCGACAAATACAATACAGGTGACTGGGATATGTTAGCGAATGTTACGTTTTAATTCTCGAGGTAGATGGATTATGCATAACCTTAGTTCAGTCCAACCAGGAATGACCTAGTGTGCTCTAGAATTTATCATGAATCAGGAACCAAAGAACGTTGGTAGAATAAAGATGAAATACACACTCTCCTACAGAGTCCATGCACTAGACCACAGGCCCTCAAAACAAGAGTTTTGGGGGGTGTGGATGGTGGTATTACGGTGAAATGTCGAAATATGGGGTCTCTCTATATAACCTCATGCTTATATAAAAATACACCAAGGTCTGAAACGCACTTTGAGTGAAACGAGAAATATACGGTTTACCTCCAAACAAAATACATCAGCATATTCTACAATTGTCACTCTATATATTCCCGTCGTCAAATTAGTAAATTTGTGCAATTTTATACCTTTGCCGGGAGATTCAAAATCCAACCTGACTGTCCACTCAACCCGGCACAGCGAGATGATCGCCCGCTTCTTTCTCAATTCTGATTGGTCAGTCGCGACACGCCTCCGGCAGGAGAGGTCACACACTGATCAGCTGACCAATCAGAATTGAGAAAGAAGCGTCTTCTGAGTGAAGATGTTGAATAACAGTCTTCTGAGTGAAGATGTAAAAGACTGTCTTCTGAGTGAAGATGTTAAATCACTGTCTTCTGAGTGAAGATGTTAAATCACTGTCTTCTGAGTGAAGATGTTAAATCACTGTCTTCTGAGTGAAGATGTTGAATCACTGTCTTCTGAGTGAAGATGTTAAATGACAAACCGCATTGAATTTGGTACAAACTTCTATAACACGCAGCAAGCGGAACACTTGATATGACATAAACAAATAAAGATTTAAACTGTGGCTTGCGAATGTCCAACCATTGTTAATATTTTCCCGAACTGAACAGTTGAAAGTTCAATACTCACCAGTCAAATACTATACGCTTTATGATTCATTCCAGTATACAGCCAATATATGGGGTTAAACATGATTCGTTAAACGCTTAGTCAAATCAAGTGATTTCAAATGGTTTGAACTTCAGATAAGGAAACCCTTTGACCAGGTCAGTTCATTGTCTATGTTATACAGTTCCTCATGTTAAATGTTCAACTCACCAAAATGGGGCGTATCTCGCTAACTTCATAGAATACAGATTTCAACTGTCAGCTAATCGCGACCGTGCGCTGCCGGATGATTATCGTTTAAATCGTTAGTGTGACTGTGAAACCGGATGATCAGGATATAGTTACCGGAATTATGAAGTGTAGCCTACATATAAGTCAAATCAAACGACCTTTACATGCTGGTCAAATCTATAGTAACCCCCTGATCATTTGTCTTATGTAGCAATAACTAAAGTATATATTTTATGAAGGCGCATGTCCTGAGGAACTCAATTACGTAATTTACGTAACTGTTGCTATTACCGTTTGGAAAATTTTCTAAATATTAAAAATAAAATGAAAACTTTAGCCTCCATTTTTCAATTTAAATTTCGTGAAAACTGTTCGCATATTTCAAATTTGATGGTATACCTTGATCAAAGATTACTAGAACTAGTACGACTTCTCAGTTTTTTTCATTTCTGTCTCGTTCTAATTTTATAGCATTATAACTCAACTTAATTGAAAAAATCGATTATCATACAATTTTCTACATAAGGAATTGAATAATCCAAATACTAAACCGAACTTATAAAAACTGAGACGCCGTTGACTAGACCAATAACACGCAAGCCAAATTTCACCAGCGTAACATGAATACTTTTCGTAAATACGAGTTGAAAATTTGAATTTTGGCAAATAATGAAATGCCAGAAATCGGTCAAAAACCGTCCGGCTATGCATTTGAAGAAATAATTCTAATATTTCTCATGAATTCTGTTACAAAAATACAATTTGCAATCTGTCAAACAGAACCTAGTCATTCTAGTCAACCTACTTATTCCAGATATCTGTTGTACAGAAACTATTCATTAATTGTGGTTCAAATCTGATTTAAAGTTAGAAAAGTTGATAAAACTTGTTCGGTTGTAAAAGTTTCACACCTGTGCTCAACACGGCACGGTGGGTGTCTGAGCAATGCCCAGGCTGCATTTCTGCTTATTAATATGTCAGACAATTAGTCTGGTCAGCGCAATACACATTAACGTCTCACAATACACAGTCGCGAGAAGGTCAGTCTCTAAACAGTGGGGTACCGGACCACCCAACGTAATCGGTTTAACTAATAGTCCACATATTTTAGGAACTAAATATTCAAAGCTAAAGTTGAACTACTTATTATTGGAATTTTGATTTCATATTTTCACCAAATACTAGACATATTTCTCTAAAAAACTGCCCATCGCTAATATTTTCGGAATCACCCTCCTGTTTTATAGAGTGATGATCATGCATTATCACTGTTACAAGGGTGATGACCATGTATTATCACTGTTACAAGGGCGATAACCATGTATTATCACTGTTACAAGGGTGATGACCATGTATTATCACTGTTACAAGAGTGATGACCATGCATTATCACTGTTACAAGTGTGATGACCATGTATTATCACTGTTACAAGGGCGATGACCATGTATTATCACTGTTACAAGGGTGATGACCATGTATTATCACTGTTACAAGTGTGATGACCATGTATTATCACTGTTACAAGGGTGATGACCATGTATTATCACTGTTACAAGGGTGATGACCATGTATTATCACTGGTACAAGGGTGATGACCATGTATTGTCACTGTTACAAGGGTGATGACCATGTATTATCAGTGGTACAAGGGTGATGACCATGTATTATAACTGTTACAAGGGTGATGACCATGTATTATCACTGGTACAAGGGTGATGACCATGTATTATCACTGTTACAAGGGTGATGGTCATGTATTATCACTGGTACAAGGGTGATGACCATGTATTATCACTGTTACAAGGGTGATGACCATGTACTATCACTGTTACAAGGTTGAAGACCATGTATTATCACTGGTACAATGGTGATCACCATGTATTATCACTGTTACAAGGGTGATGACTTTGTATTATCACTGTTACAAGGTTGAAGACCATGTATTATCACTGGTACAAGGGTGATGACCATGTACTATCACTGTTACAAGTAGTAGAAGACCATGTATTATCACTGGTACAAGGGTGATGACCATGTATTATCACTGTTACAAGGTTGAAGACCATGTATTATGACTGTTACAAGGATGATGACCATGTATTATCACTGTTACAAGGGTGATGACCATGTACTATCACTGTTACAAGGTTGAAGACCATGTATTATCACTGGTACAAGGGTGATGACCATGTATTATCACTGTTACAAGGGTGATGACGTTGTATTATCACTGTTACAAGGTTGAAGACCATGTATTATCACTGTTACAAGGTTGAAGACCATGTATTATCACTGGTACAAGGGTGATGACCATGTATTATCACTGTTACAAGGTTGAAGACCATGTATTATGACTGTTGCAAGGGTGATGACCATGTATTATCACTGTTACAAGGGTGATGACCATGTACTATCACTGTTACAAGGTTGAAGACCATGTATTATCACTGGTACAATGGTGATCACCATGTATTATCACTGTTACAAGGGTGATGACTTTGTATTATCACTGTTACAAGGTTGAAGACCATGTATTATCACTGGTACAAGGGTGATGACCATGTACTATCACTGTTACAAGGTTGAAGACCATGTATTATCACTGGTACAAGGGTGATGACCATGTATTATCACTGTTACAAGGTTGAAGACCATGTATTATGACTGTTACAAGGATGATGACCATGTATTATCACTGTTACAAGGGTGATGACCATGTACTATCACTGTTACAAGGTTGAAGACCATGTATTATCACTGGTACAAGGGTGATGACCATGTATTATCACTGTTACAAGGGTGATGACTTTGTATTATCACTGTTACAAGGTTGAAGATCATGTATTATCACTGTTACAAGGTTGAAGACCATGTATTATCACTGGTACAAGGGTGATGACCATGTACTATCACTGTTACAAGGTTGAAGACCATGTATTATCACTGGTACAAGGGTGATGACCATGTATTATCACTGTTACAAGGGTGATGACTTTGTATTATCACTGTTACAAGGTTGAAGACCATGTATTATCACTGTTACAAGGTTGAAGACCATGTATTATCACTGGTACAAGGGTGATGACCATGTACTATCACTGTTACAAGGTTGAAGACCATGTATTATCACTGGTACAAGGGTGATGACCATGTATTATCACTGGTACAAGGGTGATGACCATGTATTATCACTGTTACAAGGATGATGACTATGTACTATCACTGTTACAAGGTTGAAGACCATGTATTATCACTGGTACAAGGGTGATGACCATGTATTATCACTGGTACAAGGGTGATGACCATGTATTATCACTGTTACAAGGGTGATGACCATGTATTATCACTGTTACAAGGGTCATGGTCATGTATTATCACTGTTACAAGGGTGATGACCATGTATTATCCCTGGTACAAGGGTGAAGACTATACAATTAGAGTCTTTTGATGAGGTCAATATGTGGTTTTGTGGACCTGAGAAAACAATATTCACCGAGGCCGAAGGCCGAGGTGAATATTGTTTTCTCAGGTCCACAAAACCACATACTGACCGATATCAAAAGGCTATAATTGTTTTATTATATGACACTGACGTCTCTTTCTCGTTAAATTAGTGAAAGCAGTTAGAATATAGCCTATAGTAAGCATTTGCTTTGCTCCCGACGATCTCGTACCTGCTGTCAGCCAAAGTGTAAACCGACGGCCAATTCAACGACTATTTTCATTGGCTGAGCAGACGCATACGTCACGCCGAGTCAATATCACATTTATGGACCCGCTTCAGAGTCAATGTGGAAAATTAGCGACAGTCACGTGACGGCGAATGGTCCAATGGAGAAAGAGTAACACGCACAGTCATATAATAACATGTATTATTATATGACTGTGCGTGGTACTCTTTCTACATTGGACCATTCGCCGTCACGTGGCTGTCGCTAATTTTCCGTATTGCCTCCGAAGCGGGTCCATAAATGTGATATTGACTCGGTGTGACGTATGCGTCTGCTCAGCCAATGAAAATAGTCGTTGGATTGGCCGTCGGTGTACAATTTGGCTGACAGCAAGTACGAGATCGTCGGGAGCAAAGGAAATACCTTATTATATGCTATATTCTAACTGCTTTCACCAATTTAACGAGAAGGAGACGTCAGTGTCATATAATAAAACAATTATAGTCTTTTGATATCGGTCAATATGTGGTTTTGTGGACCTGAGAAAACAATATTCACCTCGGCCTTCGGCCTCGGTGAATATTGTTTTCTCAGGTCCACAAAACCACATATTGACCTCATCAAAAGATTGTAATTGTATATTATCACTGTTACAAGGGTGATGACCATGTATTATCACTGTTACAAGGGTGATGACCATGTATTATCACTAGTTCAAGCGTGATGACCCTGTATTGTCACTATTACAAGAGTGATGATCATGTATGACCATGTGCCTCGAGTCACGTGACATTAGGTAGATAGATAGATAGATAGTTTATTGCATGAATTGTGCCACAGAAAAGGGCTAAAACGCATAGATACATACAAGTAGTAGGTAGCCCGCAAGTAGATAAAGTAGCGCCTCACTGCGCATGCGCAGAACTTGGGGTGACGTCACAATGGGGCGTGTGCGCATGCGTGTGTGTGGGTGGTGGGACAAAATGGCGGCTGTGGGTGGTGGGACAAAATGGCGGCTGTGGGTGGTGGGACAAGATGGCGGCCTGTTTTTTGTGTCGTGTGGGTGGTGGGACAAGATGGCGGCCTGTTTTTTTGTGTCGTGTGGGTGGTGGGACAAGATGGCGGCCTGTTTTTGTGTCGTGTGGGTGGTGGGACAAGATGGCGGCCTGTTTTTTGTATCGTGTGGGTGGTGGGACAAGATGGCGGCCTGTTTTTTGTGTCGTGTGGGTGGTGGGACAAGATGGCGGCCTGTTTTTTGTGTCGTGTGGGTGGTGGGACAAGATGGTGGCCTGTTTTTTGTATCGTGTGGGTGGTGGGACAAGATGGCGGCCTGTTTTTTGTGTCGTGTGGGTGGTGGGACAAGATGGCGGCCTGTTTTTTGTGTCGTGTGGGTGGTGGGACAAGATGGCGGCCTGTTTTTTGTGTCGTGTGGGTGGTGGGACAAGATGGCGGCTTGTGGGTGGTGGGACAAAATGGCGGCTGTGGGTGGTGGGACAAAATGGCGGCTGTGGGTGGTGGGACAAAATGGTGGATTATAGAAAAACGTATAAAAGGAGTCGATTTTTAGATCATTGCACTACTTTTGCGGAGCACTGTGACTTACCTGACCTGACCAGCCAATCAGAAGCGAGTATTTTGACCTCGTCTGCCTGTATGGAATGCATGTACTGACTTGGTTCTGGGTTTTTTCCATCACGGTTGTGCGCAGGTGTATGACGTCACTTCCGGTCTGCGTGAATCGGGCGTGACCTGGGACTATGGGATGCATGTACTCACTTGGTTCTGGGTATTTGTCATCACGGGGAGGTCACGTGATCAGTTCAAGGTCATATCCATTTTTTATCGATATGTCAACCCCACACCCAGCCCATTAGATGCCCCTTCACCTCACCTTCAATTTGATACCTCACTCGACCCCATCGGGCCACTAGGGGCTCTCCTAGCTCCAAAAAGGCTATTTTCATACCCTTTTGGCCGCCGCGCATGCGCAGAATCACCCTAATTCAATCCACACCCAGGCCATCAGATGCCCCTTCACCTCACCTTCAATTTGATACCTTACTCGACCCCATTGGACCATTAGGGCCTCTCCTAGCTCCAAAAAGGCTATTTTCACACCCTTCGGCCGCCGCGCATGCGCGGAATCACCCTAATTCAACCCCACACCCAGCCCATTAGATGCTCCTTCACCTGACCTTCAATTTGATACCTCACTCGACCCTATTGGTCCATTTTAAAAAAAAAAAAAATTTTGGCTATCCCCTAGCTCCAAAACGTCTATTTCCATACCTTTCGGCCACCGCGCATGCGCACAAGGCCGATAGTTCAATCCCACACCCAGCCCATTACATGCCCCTTCACCTAAGCTTCAATTTGATACCTCACTCGATCCCATGGGTTCATTTTTAAAGAAAAAATTGGGGCTATTCCATCCACCTTGCTTACCCCTTGTCCCCCCCTCCAATTTCCCCTCCCCTTTTTTAATTTCAATTTTTAATTGTTAAAAAAACATAGAAAATGAAAAAGATTTGTTTGGGCTCCATGAATCTTGTTTTTCTTTCGTATTCAATAAAGAAAATTTTTTTTTGGCTATTCCATTTCCCTCCCCCCTCCCCCTCCCCTCCCTCGCCCATTTTTTTCAATATACTGCGTACTGGCTCTCTTCATCTGTACACACGCTGCATCTTGATTTTTTTTCTTCTTTATGGCGTTGTTTGTTCTGTCTGGAAATCTCCGCCTTCATTTCATCCATGTCTCATACCGTTAATCTGTTCGTTGAAGCGGGATACCTCGGCTTCGTGTTGGCATCGTTGTGGTGGAGTTTCTGCAGCCAAGTCGTTATAATCGTATTTTGTGAATAAATGGGAACAGACCACACGTTATTTATAGTCTACACGGCTTGTGGTGGGACAAGATGGAGGCCCGTAGGTGGTGGGACAAAATGGTGGCCCGTAGGTGGTGGGACAAAATGGCGGCTGTGAATTGTGGGTGTGAGTGAGTGCAAGATGGTGGTGGGACAAGATGGCGGCCTGTGTGTGGTGGGACAAGATGGCGGCCTGTATGTGGTGGGACAACATGGCGGCCTGTGGGTGTCAGTGAGTGCAAGATTATGCTATCTGCTAAAAATGTTGTGTTTTATTTTTTTTCCAAAGTTTTATTTTTTTCAACAAAATTACAAGAATTTCGAAGAGAAAAGAGCCGAGATAATGTCTGTCTGTCCTGGAAATCAGCTGATCAGCAATAAATCGACATCTCCGTGACCTTCAACGAGATTTTGACATTAGGTTTTACCCGCTTTTATCACAAATCATTATAAAGAAATTGTCACACCCGGTGAACTCCTGAAACCCATATCCTACCTGAGAGTTTGGTAAGATATTCCATTCATTCGTTACCGTTCCTTGGAGTAGAATTTCATCCACCAGCTTTCACTGTTGTGGTGCGGGTCGGGGGGCGGGAGTTTTGCACTGATGAAAACGAATGTCGTCCTCTCTCACGAAACCAAACACAAAAATTGACAAATTATACGGACTGCCACGATAAGCGAATGTATGCAACAAATAGCGTTCCGTACTGCAGACATGATCAACCCTGGTTGGAAGCGATAATCAAAGATTTATTCCCAGCTCAACCCGTGAATTATGCTGCTACAGTCCATTGTGAAGATCCTCCGGACACAGCGTAGTTCTTTGCCCTAGCACCCACACCGAATGTTGAACAATGTTTTGATGATATAGACTCCATGTTACAAAATATGTTGACACCACCAGTTAAAGAAAAAGCCGATGGAGAAATGGCACAACAAAGCACACGCCAAACAACAGATATTTAAGATATTTCATCATCTGGAAATCAGCTGATCAGCAATAAATCGACATCTCCGTGACCTTCAACGAGATTTTGACATTAGGTTTTACCCGCTTTTATCACAAATCATTATAAAGAAATTGTCACACCCGGTGAACTCCTGAAACCCACATCCTACCTGAGAGTTTGGTAAGATATTCCATTCATTCGTTCCCGTGGAGTAGAATTTCATCCACCAGCTTTCACTGTTGTGGTGCGGGAGCGGGAGTTTTGCACTGATGAAAACGAATGTCGTCCTCTCTCACGAAACCAAACACAAAAATTGACAAATTATACGGACTGCCACGATAAGCGAATGTATGCAACAAAATAGCGTTCCGTACTGCAGATGTCCGATAAAATCCCTCCAGTCAAGGGAGGCGTGTTACAGAATGTTGATTCCACAAAACCTGTTCGGTGGCCTACATCATCGTTCAATCGCTGCACATAAAGGCTGCGTTCACCTCACCAGAACTGTATACACTTCGAAATCTGTGAAAGAATATCAATTTTCACGTTTCCTGTCTGATATCACACAAATTTACGCGTCCGCTCGAACACAACACAGCACACTCTCTCGATTACAGTCTACGGGTATACATGCAGGCGATGCATGATGCAGATCACATTATTCATCTCAGCGGACACCGAAAGGAACAAAGTTCCGTTATAAACTGCGACAGAGAATGTTCCCCAGCTCAGAAAACAACACAATGATCAGTGAAATCGTCCTCCGTATGCAGGACGCTAACAAAACGCTAACAAAATGGCTGCTCAAGGTCAATTTGCCCGCATAATCGCGCCAGCCAAACCACAGTCCCATCTATACGCTTTGGTGCAAGGGAGACAACTCGGACTAGACCAATTCCCAGGCGAACATGATGTCCGCTATATTTGGCTTGTATGGGTATAGGGGTGGTCGGTTTTTTTTTATGGCTTTTACTATGAGCTATGAGGTTGATCATGTAGAATACGATGGAAAAAAACTATGAAAGTACCGCGTAGGCTTGTATATAGATCCATATAGACCCATATACACTCATATACTGTGATATTAGTATGTATAAATGCATACGGGGTGGACATGTTGGAGTCTAGGTGGAGCACTAGTGGCC
This sequence comes from Hanleya hanleyi, assembly GCA_036873755.1. Taxonomy (NCBI): domain Eukaryota; kingdom Metazoa; phylum Mollusca; class Polyplacophora; order Lepidopleurida; family Hanleyidae; genus Hanleya; species Hanleya hanleyi. The sequence continues at coordinate 6,230 of JAVTVY010009297.1, read as the reverse complement.
CGATGGGGTAGAGTGAGGTCTTATTTTAAAGCTCTCGGGGAAATAAATAAATAAATAAATAAATAAATAAATCAAAAAAATCGGCGAGTAGTAGACGAAGGGAAAATTGGCAAGTACTGACCATGCCCCAGAATACTTCATAGGCATATCACGGCCTTAAGGCCTATGTAAGATGTAATCTACTTCACAGTTTAGTAGTATAAAAAACGCAAGTCCTATTGACCTTGCCCCTTCCAAAGAAATACAATCGGCTCTATTTTACAGGAGTATATACGCAGGTGACGTGGGTTGTCACGTCACTTCCGGGTTTTCACTTTCGAACCCAGAAGAGTTCCAATTTTTTCCCTTAGACGTCCGTGTGTTCATCCTCCAAACCCACAAGAGTTCCAATGTTCAACCGCCGGGGTGTTTTCCCGCCCCAGCGCCCCGCAGCGCGTGCGCGCGCGCGCGTCATCTCGCGTCATCCCCGCCAGTGCGCGCGCGGACGCGGGTCAAAAGGTCAAAGGGTCACCTCCAGGTCAGACGGTCCAATGTCCAATGAGACAATGTTGCGGCATCGCTATAGTGAGAGCTTGAGCACAAAAAAGGGGGGATTCTAGATGAACCTGGGAAAGATGGGCAGTTCCATTTGGACCAATCAGCGGTCGAGAAAAAGAGCCAATCAGCGGTCGAGAAAAAGAACCAATCAGCGGTCGAACAATCAGCCAATCGAATTGGGGTATTCACGGTGTGCTTTCGCTGACGTCCGCGCCTACATCTGGGTTCTTGTACACCCGGGTAATGTTTTTCTGGACATGGATGGGTTACCTTTGGCTCCATTCTAGGCCACTGATTGGCTAATACGGTGTTCAAAGCCACTTTCATGCATTATGCTCATAGAACTTATAGTCATAATCTATACGTGTTGGACGAGTCTCTTCACTCACCGTATACACGTACCTCAATGAAATGCCCGCTCCAAACCTAGACCAAAGACACGTACTTGGTCTGTAGGCTGATTTCATTGGCTCTCTATTTTTACTATAGTGCTCTTGCATTCTAACCTTGATGGGTTACCTAGAACTTATAGTCATCAACATAATCTATACGTGTTGGACGAGTCTCTTCACTCACCGTATACACGTACCTCAATGAAATGCCCGCTCCAAACCTAGACCAAAGACACGTACTTGGTCTGTAGGCTGATTTCATTGGCTCTCTATTTTTACTATAGTGCTCTTGCATTCTAACCTTGATGGGTTACCTAGAACTTATAGTCATCAACATAATCTATACGTGTTGGACGAGTCTCTTCACTCACCGTATACACGTACCTCAATGAAATGCCCGCTCCAAACCTAGACCAAAGACACGTACTTGGTCTGTAGGCTGATTTCATTGGCTCTCTATTTTTTACTATAGTGCTCTTGCATTCTAAACTTGATGGGTTACATTTTGGCCCCATCCTACACCACTGATTTCAGTTTGACTGAATCTCCACATTGGGCATTGATGCATTAGGAATAAAACACACAAGACAGGGTCTCATTTTTTTTTATTCAGTGAACAACAACAACGTGAGAACAACCACGTGAAAACTCAAGCCCAGAACAAGGGGCTTGTAATTAACTGAAGCCCAGAACAAGGGGCTTGTCATTAACTGAAGCCCAGAACAAGGGACTTGTACATTGAAGCCCAGAACAAGGGGCTTGTCATTAACTTAAGCCCAGAACGGGGCTTGTACATTGAAATGATGGGCGGCCCAGTCATAGACGAGTACATCGCGGTCCTCGGCCTGGGGGTACTCGTCAAACATCTGTACGATAGTAGATAAGGGTCTTCCCCGGCATCGATGGTACAGGTAAAACAAGCAATATTGTGCGCACACGCCACTGGTCAGGCTTTGCAACGTTTGATTGTTCCAACACCACGTCTCTGTGCCTTGATCCATGAAGTCTGTTAAATCGGGATGGAGGGGTGGCAGACCGTACGGGTCAAAGTATTCCCCCTGTTGTTCTGTCAAGTACACGGCCACCCAGTGTTCACCGGGTCGATCCATCGGGTCCGTGTTGAGAACGTAAGCAGCCGGATACATACGGTCTAATGGAAACACATCTCCGGCGAACACCCCTTGAAAGACCCTACGTGTCTCTGGGTCATTCTCCAGCACGGTGGTTATCTGGTCTGTATCCATGTTAGGTGGAGAAGTCACACAGGACGTTGCGCGCCTTGTCCACTTGAATGATGTTGTCAAACTCGGCGTAGCAGATCACATTGACGGTGGTCGCCAGGGCTCGTGCAAAGTGGATTTCCAACCGTAAGTTGCCTTGCTTGGCCAGGGCCAGCTGATGGTCGTTCTCTAAGGTGGGGGTCAGATCGAAACAGAACAACGTGTATCCGTTCGCGTAGTCCTCCCGACTGATCATATTCCCTTCGTCCTGGTTTATTTGACCGGTGGCTGTAAACAGGCTCTGATAGGCTCGAATGAAATTCCTCCGCCCAAAGTTCGGGGTTAAGGCCGTGGCTGGCACCTGTTGTCCATCCACATGCAGGGCCACAAAAATTGATGCCGAAATGTTTAAAGTCAAACGGATTCTCTGGGTAGGCTCCGCTGAAACTGGTATTTTCCACACAGGCCAGGATCAATCGCTTGGGTAGTTCCCCCAGGAACAGGTTTTCTTTGTTGGCGCCCATATTTCCAGCAGGCACAGAGAACACTTTGGTTTGTACACGTCGGATAGGGTACTGGGCTGGTTTTGTTTCCAAGGCTTTCATGTGTCCCAATTGAACGGCTGGATTCGGTTTCACTTTTCGGACATACAGGACTGCGTCTTGGATGACAATCTTATAGTCCGCTGCATGCCCCTCTACGTTAGTGGCCATTAAGGCGAAGGTCGGAGGCGCCCGTATCAGTCGGATTTTGATGGGGATCTTGTTCAAGAGGTACCGGTCTTGCATGAACATGTCTGCATGCAGTCGACCCATCATATCCACCGAGGCACTGTTCGCAGTGAAAGCCTTCCGTTTGTTATATCCCCCATTGTCCGCCGTGTCCATGTGCTCGGCCGTGCCCTTGTAGAATAAAGCGGTTGTCAGCTGAGATTTTTTAGCCTCTCGGCCATACGACAACAGTGTCTCGATGTAGGCTCGATAGGGGTACGTGTTGGTGGAGTCACTGATGAGTTTGTCGCTGAGAAAAATATCCACCTGCTGAAACATCGAGTGCAGCCAGAGATTCGTCGGGCCCACCGTTGCTTGGTCAGCGATTCTGGTGCCAGCTCCATTGACCACCTTGGCTTTCACATACAAGTAGGTATGGGCTAAATCCACATAGGCCGTATCCGCATTACTGATGGTGAACTCGATGGGCCCGGTTTCGTTGATGCTGGAGAGCGGGAGATGCTCCACCCATAATCCTTGTTCGACACTGGTTTGTGTGGGCGGCACGGTCCACAAATCAAATTCACTGTTGGTGGAGGGGCAGGACTCGGTGTGGATTAAAGACATGTTTTAAGAAAAGATATCCCGGGTCTTCTTGGATGTGCGTCGTCGCTGGGTCGGTCGTCGACTGGTGCGTGGTCTCGGTGGGGCAGCTCTTTTATTCCCTACGGTGCGTTGTGCTTTGGCCACCAAGACGCCTCCCGCTTCTTTGGCCCGTCGTTTCAAGGCTTGTCGGGGTGCCGTGCCCCCCAAGACATCACCGGCCACTTGCAGTCCACTGCGTACCGCTTGTTTGCCGATTGCTTTCACCCCACGCGTCACCAAGGGCAGGAACGTTTTCACAATGCTGCCGAGTATGTTCCCCAGACCATGTCCTCGCTGCATGCGTGCACCGCTAAATACCGGAAAGCCACCCCCGGCCTGTTGGGCATAATAGTCGGCATAGCTGCGTGCATCGCACTCGTAAGGTACTTTCATTATGCAAAGTGGGGAGCACGTGCTTGTCGAAAATGAAGTGTCAGCACCACCTTTCCTCGTTCGAATGCCACCGCTCGTCCCGTGTCATCTCTTATATCCACCGTGATCGTGTTGATGTCGGTATGTCGTACGGGCAGGTACATGATATGGTTGAAACTGTGGGTGACTTGACCTCCATACGTCTTTTTAATGGGGACCACCCGTAACAGAGGTGTGTTGTTATCGCCCACGATGTGGTTGTCCACCACGTCCGAGTAGACGTAGAGTCCGTACATACCCGACTTCATATCCATCGGCATCTCGCCATGGTGTTGGGTGGGACCAGCGAACGTCTGTAGATCGAAACACAGCATTTGCTGTAGTGTAGGACTGAGTTTCACATTCACGGTATCGGTGACGGTAAGCTGTGCCTTGTCGTTGTGTACGTTGACATCGAAGAACACGTTTCTCTTGAAGCGCAAGGCTATCAGGCGTGCTGCACTATCCGTCACCCCCCGTAGCGCCTTATCATGCAACAGTCTTGACAGCCCACCCATGAACTCCTTGGGAGTATCGTATTGGCCTTCGGGCAGGGTGAGTCGGGTGTTTTTGCCTTCGTAGGTCACCTCGTACCACACTTCATTGGTTCGCACGTTGTACCACGAGTAAGGGTATTGGATATCCACGAGGGCACATTCCCAGCGTCCAGGTAAATGTAACGGTTGTGGTAACTGGGTGACGTACTTGGCCACGGTGTCGTCAGGAAACACATCCAGCGAACTGTTACTGGGTAGGGTCAGGTAAAACATGGCGACTGAGCTGTCCTGCTGCTGCTGTTGGTTTTAATAGGTCTTCCAGGCCTTGGGCGGCTGTGTGCGGCGTCGTGTTCGTCGCGTTGACTTGCTACGTGTCACGGCTCTGGAGATGTGGGGTGTCCTGATCGAGGGTGGTTTTTTAAAGGTCTGAAAAGAAGGTACCCGTTGTGATGGTGGCGGAGTTTTGGGGGGTGACTCCGAGTTCCCAGTCGGCTTCCCAAGAAGGTTGTGGTGAGAGTCGTGGTGCACGACTCGGCGATTGCTGGGTTTGCTGCATAAAGGCCCAGCGGTGGGGGTTCCCCACCAATTCCTGTGGTACATGCATGTCTTTCAAGCCTTGAGCGAAGACCTCCCATCCTCGAGGATCGGTGTGCGATCTGCGTTGACGCATCAGATCATTCACTAAATCCGTCATGTGGGTTCCGGGGACCACCTGATTCTGTACCAGGAGTTCGCCTTTATCATTCCAAGTCATGTTAGGATTCTGTTTCATCCGTTGTAATACCAGGCCAGCTTGTTTCTTGAACGTGGCAGGTACACTCTTCAGCACTTCGTCTTCCACCCACTGTGGGGCTGTGGGGGCTACCTCACCCGGCTGTTGGAGCGGTGCTGAGGTCAGCGGTCTGTCACGTGGTGGTGGTGGTGGTGGTGGTGGTGGTGGTGGTGGTGGTGCTGTTGCTGGGGTAGACAGGGTTTTGTATTGGTCCATGAACGTCATGTACCGTTGAAGTGTCTCATTGTACCGTTGTACTTTCTCACTGTCGCTTAACCCCGGTCTCTGTAAGATCTGTTGCATCTCTCCATCGAGGCTGTTTATGGTCTTCACCGTAGGTTGGACAGGGTAGGGTGATTGGAGGTTTTGCAGGAACCGTGGTTCGACGAGGACCATTTTTTTCGTGTGGTTCATTGTCGGCCGAAGAGTCCACCCAATACTGGACCCAACACGGAAGCGGCCAACGGTGCTAAGATGGCCCCGAGAAAGCCGCCTTTCTGTAAACCCTTTTTCTTTTGTGTTTGAGGGACCCGCTTGTGGACTAGGGTTCGGAGACCTGTCTTATGCTTGGCCAACTTGGTCTTCTGAGCCGGAGTCAGTGGTACGTTGCCTTTTAACAGGTTGTACCCGATCTCGCACAGACAGCGTACAAGGTCAGGGTCCGCACCGCGTACAATGGTTCGGACTAACTCGGGTGGGGCCGTCTTCAATACACGGACCGTGGGAGCGTGCTTCCGTACTCGCGCAGACATCCTGTACAACTAATGCTAGAACCCACAACTCTGCCCTTTTTATCCACCTCACAGACAAAGTCAACCCTGCTGTGGTATTCATTCTTTTTCTTATTCCCCATCATCAAACACACAGACCCCAGCTGGGGGCGCCACTGTGGGTGTGTTTACATTATTTTTGCATGTACACGTGGTGGGTCTCTCCGGGAAAGATGCCGGTCCGTAGTCGAAGGTGGTCGGGGGTGGCTTGCTTGAGGTCGAAGAGCATATACCCGTGCTGAGGGTTGTGGCATCTTTGAAGGCTTCCAACGCAAA
>JAVTVY010009296.1:0-49500 GCA_036873755.1 Hanleya hanleyi | reverse complement strand
AAAAGCCCAGACCAGAGAGGGATAAACGTTCTTTGGGCGGACGATCTTTGCAAGCAAGTTTGCTTTAGAGAGGAAGGTATCTCTCTTCGGGAAGCATACCTGCCATTTGACTAGCTTAATTTCCCCCTCTCTCACGTGCAGGAAACACGTATAAGATACACGCAACCACGAAGTACAGGTAAAGATAAAAACATTGACAATACCCTATGCTCTATCGCGTTATTTTCCCAATGTTAGAGTTTGCAACCTCATTTACTCTCAGTATAATCTGATGCCATGAAACTGCTTCACCGTTAATTTCATCACGATCACGTGCTATTGTGCGTTAACGTTCAATGTCGCCACTTTAACTATTCTATTGCCGCATTTTACAAATCTATTCATCAATATAGTCTATATCCTAAAATGGAAGTAATTAAATTCTGAACATTGACTGTTTCGAGATTTGAATTGAAAGAATGTGGCTCATTTACGCGATTTTTTTTACCCCCATAAGGAGCTGTTGAGGTGCCAAAAATGAAATATTACGAATGAAATTAATGCGGATTATAGGCGCACAACGCTTCTTCAGGTTCGCAACGTTGACTCGCTGTCCACTGAGCGCAAAGTACTGCGTATCACGTAGGGAACAGCGGTTGCCGTCCGATCACCGAAATTAAGCAAAGTTGAGTCCGGTCAGTACTTGGATGGATCACCGGGTGCTGTGATGGCTGGGCTGATCAGTGTGCAGGATAATACGAACTATGGGCACTCTCGTGTCCTGGCACATATGTAGGCACCTTAGTGATATGACTGAAAGGTTGTTGAAAACGACGTTAAATCCTTCTTACTCACCCACTCACTGAGCTCAAGGAAAGTAACGATGTGCCGATGCACTAAATGCGCAGATTAAGGCGATACCGCTCTCTAAAATGAAGATAAAAAAGTCGTGTTTGCTCAATAAATCAGTTCACATAATTAATTCAGCAAAATCCTCTTGAGGCGCACTCAGAATTATATACATTCCCATCAAATGGTAGTGAAAAATAAATTGTCATGTATCTAATTTGCATAATAATACGCCAAATATCTGTCACGCTGTTGTAGCAACATTGCCTGGCTCTTCAATGGCAAATTAATTTCAGGACATGGAACAATAGATAGATTAATGCGCCTGAAGTTTTGAAGCATTGGTTAGGAAGGAATCAAAAGTTATTGAGCAAAAACAACCTTTTTACCTCCCTTTTAGAGAGCGAGACCTCCCTAACCTCGATGTGAGCCAAGTAACGAGAGTTCACAGAGCGGAGACAAAGCATTTCACAGTGACCTTGAACAAAGAAACGTTTATGTTACGCATGTCCGATTGTCACTTTATTGTGGTTTACAGTGATATGGAGCACAAACGTCCGCAAACTTATCTTCGCGGACAGGCAGTCCTCGAAATTCCTCAAGCTATTTTGATGAGCGGAACGAAATTATAAGGCTATAAAAGGGAATGGATGTAACGTTGTAACGCATATAATTGCATACAGACATGTCTTGGAAAACTATATACATGTACTTATAAAAGGGTTTTGTTGAAGATGTTGCCACTACCTGCGGCGTGAGGACGGAACCCTTTGCTTAGTAGAATCTGTAGAGTATCGGTACTTCCTAACATTTACCTGGGAAAAGGTTAAGGACATTAGTCGTGGTCACATACTTAGAACAAGTAGAGCGATCCCTTTATATTCATTCTATAAATAAATCTAACATTAAAACAAGTTACTTGCCGACGGGCGGTGGTTCTCTCCGAGTACTCCGGCTTCCACCGCCAAACAAACTGGCTCTCACCATATGAGTGAAATATCCTTGAGTATGACCGAATCCCCCGGCTCCCAACAATTCTCATACCGGTAAACATTTTCCTTGCCATCCGCTGCGCACGTTCATTTGTGACGTCACTATTTTGTGGAGCGGGATTATCGGGATGGCTTTTTCCTTCTGAAGAAAACTACAGAAGGAAGTTATATATCACTCTCGTTATATTTATTATAATAATTCTTTATTTCAGACTCTGATGGTCTGTAGAATGAAAACATAAATAACTAAATAACAAAATACAAGTTACTGGCGCGTAATAAAGATATGGTGAGACCAAGGATAAACTAAACGCGAAGTTTGAGACAAATAGGAAAGCCGCAAGTTTGCAAGTAATATGTTCTTATTACAAACTTCGGGTCAGATTTTTCAAATTTTTAATATATGCAATGTTTTCCCACAAAACTGAATTATAAATTAGGAATTAATTATCTGACGTAAAATAAAATAAATTCGAACACGCTTATGCACAACTATATATATTTGAAGGATAGGGACGAAAACGCCATGTTTTGGTGGGTTCAAAATGACCCGAACATGAAAATCTATAAAGTAACGGAGTGTCAGCTCATTTTACGGGTTCTGTTACTTTTCCTTTGATTACCACACCCATATCGACATTTTCTGCTTTTAAATGGTGGGCTGATAATGTAAGACATCTGCAAGCTGTTATATCATTTCTATTTCCTAAAACATCAAGCTACTTATCATAAAAAAAATCATTCCAAAACCATTCGTGGTATGTTTGATAGACGAGCGTTCACATTTTGTAAACCGCCCACTAAATATACATTCTTTACCTTGTCGCAGAACTCTCTCGCGAACGCAGATCGCAGGTTGTCACTCAATACTATCACTTGTTCTTTTCCACAGATGGACTTGAAGTCACAGGGACGATGTATGAGCCCGTTCGGCTCCGCGAGCATTCCTGCCATGAGAATGTATATTGCGCTGGTCTATCTCTTCATACCGTGTTCTGTGACCGCCTTTCTCTACGTTCCTGTCTTGTGGAAGATATGGGCCCGACGTCATGTCAATCCCACAACCACGCCCTTACCACGTGTTACAGACAGCCAACAAAAAGCCCTGTCCGAACGGTTGAGGTCAATTCGGATATTTTTCTGCACGTACTTTCTCTATGTTCTGTGTTATCTACCCATGTCAATCTTGACAATATGCCGGGCATCGCTGGCGTCCACCGATATTCCTGTTTGGATGGAAAACCTATTCCGCGTTGCCTACCTCGTATTATATGCACCCTTATTTCTAAACCCAATGGTACACATACTTGTCAACAGAAATTTTATTTCAGGATTTAAGAAACTAGTCCGTGTCAAAAACAATCCGGAACAGTCGATTACTTTAGTCACTGTGTTATCCTCATCAAGGCACCCTAATCACATCAACGGGACGCCGTCAGCGCCAAATCTGACTTCGCAGCGCTTGCGTTGTGTGGCCAACACCGGCACCGAAGGTATCTCGGCACGGATAAGGACGGATTTAATGTCATAGAGACGTACATGTACAGATGTACTGCATACAGACGTACATGTTGACGACAATGCCCCGAGGCCAGTTTTGGCCGAGGAGTAAGAACACAGCAATCAGCAAAAGGCCTGTACCCCCAACAGGATGGAATCGACAATCCATCGATTTTACGAGCCAAGAGCCATTTGTTTTTCTTTCTGTGATTAGTTAACTTAGAGAATCCATCAAGCAATGACAATTGTGTACATTATTGTCGTTACACCATAACAGTTTGATGCTTTGGGAGATACAGTGGCATCTAAAACCACCACATGAAACATGATCATTTCATATTCTATATCTGACACAGCAGAGGTACGATACGGTCAACTTTGGACACGAAAGGAGTCGCGGTTTAACGAGAATTTGTCTCCCAAATGATGCAGTTTGGGTGCCAAAACTAAAATGTTACTTATAAAAGATTGTTTTCCATTGGCGTCAAGTAAACTAATGATCAATTTCCTCTATAGTTCTAGTTTATCCCTGGACAATGCTGCCTGGCACCCATGGCAGCGGACGGCGCATCGACACCTTTCAGCATCAGGGGCGGCGGAAGCGGGGGGTCTGGGCTTTTAGACGAGCGGCCGGGCCCCTGTTTTGGGGAATAAAATGCACCCCCCGTACACAGAGGCAAACTATATATCCTTTGAAAGCTTAGACTGTCTTCTTTCAGATGAGGTAGGATGTGGTGGTGAAAACTAGTGCCGTATGCTAGAAAAGTTAGGAAATACAAGAACCATTGGATTGCATCTATCTACTTTTAAAATGGGGGTATACCTATTAAAATGACTATACCTTCACTCGTACCAGGCATAGGGAAAAATGGTTGATGTCAATTGATTACGCAAAGGTTCTTCAATCGTCTAATATCAAATGGTATTTTGGCAGCATTGACCTGTGACGTCACAGAGGGGCCATCTCCAAAATACAATGAAATTGCGTCAAACGCAGTAAAAACTATGTTAAAAGTTTTTTGTGGGTAAAATACTTCGTTGTTAAATGGCCAAAATGGTTCTAATGTCGAATTTAGTCATCGGTCAAATACTTCGGCAAAGATTTGGTGCGATTACCTTTTAAATCCTCAATTTAATGAGCGTTCTTCGCCATGGTATATTAGGTAAATAACACTAACTACTGCATTAGAGGACGAGTTTCTCGGATGTCAGCCACCAAAAATAAATTAGTACCGTGATTTAGACATTCAGAGTCATTTGACGTCGTAGCTGTATATTGTCTTGTCAAACGTACAAATTAGTTTAGAATTGTAATAGGAGATCGTTTCAAAATATCCACAAAACATACGGGAAGACGCAGAGTGGCACAAAATTACAAAATTGACAAAGAGGGCTGTGAGCATCAGTTTTTACATGAATTATTTATCTAATTTTCTGCCGGCATTAAATAGATCACTGCAATACAAGAACTTGTCTATAAACATACCCACTCTCCTGGTATTTCCCGACCCCACAACAGCCTGAGTACAGGAGTTTTATTATAACATCACTATATTAGACGAGCGGCGTTTTGCAAAAAAACGCCTTATTTTAGGAGTAAAATGCACCCCCCCCCCCCCCACGGCCACATCCTATGTCATTTGAAAGCTTATTTAATGTACTTTTTTGTTAGACCGGATGTGGTCTCGAAATATATTGCCGTAAGGTAAAAAATTCATTCAAACGAACCAGTATCGAGTCTTATCGTCACGAAAAAAGAAAGGGGGTGGGTTTGTTTCAGTGTTAATAACTTTATTCATTTTACACCAATGCACAGTATTGAGGTAGCAATTTTCTCTCTATTAAACAGGGAATCGATTGATAACAGTTTTGTTAAGCTATCTTGCATCATGACGTCACTCGGGAGTCCTCTCCAAATTCCCAATGAAATATTTTCTAAATACACAATTATGGCTGAAGAGTTGTAGCACCTTATGCCTCATGTTTCTTGGTGGTGTTATGAGATGTTATATCTGTGATCGAAATTTCAATGATTCTTGTCAATTCGGTACATTACTAATTATGTGAAGGTTGATTTTCGGTATATTATTTGTTATGGTGTATTGCTGTCGGACCACTTACATTGATTCCCAGAGTCGAGCATCTTTAACGCTTTTTCTGATGGATCACCTGAACGTAAATGTACTCAGACTTCCTGGATTGGCATCGTTACTTCCTAGGAATACCCAGTCACTGGTTCCTTCGAAGTTAGTCAGTTTGACAACCATGCAATTGTTTTAGAGAAGGAAGATTTCTGGGAAACGAAGACAAAATCAACTGGATCAACCCATAGTCTTTTCTTCTCTGGCAATTTATACATAGGCACATTAGATCCGAAAACATGGTCTGTGATGAAGGCGTTCAGGATATATTGGCATTGGGTATCGAGTTGTTCTGGATGGATTGTAAGGGATTTCGGCTGAGAGTATGTCATGTGATGGTATTCCATATACGCGTGAGATATGATGCCTATACAGGATGATGGTGTGATATCTGGCACTGAGTGTAGTGATCAACACTTTCTATGTGCATACACTCAGGTAGGCCATTGTACATACACTCAGGTAGGCCATTGTACATACACTCAGGTAGGCCATTGTACATACACTCAGGTAGGCCATTGTACATACACTCAGGTAGGCCATTGTACATACACTCAGGTAGGCCATTGTACATACACTCAGGTAGGCCATTGTACATACACTCAGGTAGGCCATTGTACATACCACTCAGGTAGGCCATTGTACACATACCAGGTAGGCCATTGTACATACACTCAGGTAGGCCATTGTACATACACTCAGGTAGGCCATTGCGGTACACTCAGGTAGGCCATTGTACATACACTCAGGTAGGCCATTGTACATACACTCAGGTAGGCTGATTGTACATACACTCAGGTAGGCTATTGTACATACACTCAGGTAGGCCATTGTACATACACTCAGGTAGGCCATTGTACATACACTCAGGTAGGCCATTGTACATACACACTCAGGTAGGCCATTGTACATACACTCAGGTAGGCCATTGTACATACACTTAGGTAGGCCATTGTACATACACTCAGGTAGGCCATTGTACATACACTCAGGTAGGCCATTGTACATACACTCAGGTAGGCCATTGTACATACACTCAGGTAGGCCATTGTACATACACTCAGGTAGGCCATTGCACATACACTCAGGTAGGCCATTGTACATACACTCAGGTAGGCCATTGTACATACACTCAGGTAGGCCATTGTACATACACTCAGGTAGGCCATTGTACATACACTCAGGTAGGCCATTGTACATACACTCAGGTAGGCCATTGTACATACACTCAGGTAGGCCATTGTACATACACTCAGGTAGGCCATTCCTATAAATTAGTTGATGATAATCGGAGAACTATTAGTACATGGGATCGCTTAGAATGTGCTCGTATGAAGCTTCAGTGTTCAGGGATGTGCAGCCCATCTACAATAGCTTTATTTTAGCATGTACGCCATCAACACTAGTGGGGGGAGGAGTGAACGAGTTGGATTTAACCTCGTTTTCAACATTTTTTCAGTCATGTCACGACGGCGCATACATGTGCCAGAATACGAGAGTGTCCACAGTTCCTATTATCCTGGAGACTGATCATCCCAGCCAGTACAGCAGCCGGAGATCGAATTTATGGGACGGCGGAACAGGGGTCGAATAATATCGAAAGAAAAAATATAGAAAACAGTAGAGCTATAGATCTATAGTTTTGACGATTTCCAAATGAGATCATCTTACCATCATAATGCACCATAACGCAGCGTTTTGCATCTGAAAACAGAATAATTTTCCAGGAGGGATGTCTGAATAAGTCATATGAAGTCCTTCAATGAATAATGAAGGCTGAGCCTATCCAGTTTTACATGTAGTTTTGAAAAATGAGCAGGCTCATGATGCAGTCCAAAACTCGAGTCGGGATTGAGCTCCTTGCTTTCATCAAGAATCCTAAAGTTTACTAATCAAAAATATCTTCTATCAAAATGCACAAGAAACAACGATTTTACATCTAGATTGAAAAACAAATCGAGAGGCAGAATCCCCCGAACCCAATAGGGAGAACAAAAACGAGTTTCTCTTAAGATATCTTCCTATACCTGTATACACATATCACTCTACAAAAGTTCTTTAAAGTCAAAATATTCCGTCAAAATGCACCAAAAAACACCATTTTAATCCCTAGCGCTATCCGTTGGTTCTCTCGGGGTACCCCAGTTTCCTCCACCCACCAAACTGGCTCTCACCATATGAATGAAATAACCTTGAGTGTGACATTAAACCAAATCCCCCCCCCCCCCACACAAGAGGGACCATATACATGTAGCAGGAAAGCACAAATTCCACTTCAGAATCCTTTCTACGTTTTTACTTCAGTCCAAAAAAAAAAGCCGAAGTCCATGTTGGTGTAAAGGAAACCATGTGAGGCAAATATGGGAATATCATTTCACATTCTGGTACATGACCAACAGATAGTCCACTTGTATTTATCATATGCAGATGCCATTTTGTAGATTGGGACTACGTCTAAGACACAGACTAAGACATCTACACATCTACACATCTACATTAATTCTTGCTTTAAATTAAATTCGGTGACATATTGACAAAAATAATGGATGGTACTTAAGCGCTCGTTAAAACATAAGCTACCTTCACAATGCTGCCTTATTTGTAACATCCGAGGCAGTTTAGAAAGTGGAATATTATGAAATGTGTTATGCCTAACCATGCCACGTACCTTATGTTGGTCTCAGAGTGATGCTGTGACCTTTTGTGTTGACCCATCCTTAAATCATTATGACTTCTCATGGGAAAACAATTCCACAGTACAGTACATGAACCACGAATGCCCTTTCATCTGCGTATTAATTAGCATAATTAACGCATGCTATTAATTGGGATGTTTAGAGAGAATTGTGACTTACTGACCTACATAATAGATATCTGTCCGTAATACCCATACCTTCACAATGATATCTTAATTGCAATATTTGGTGAATATATTTCGATACACGTTTAATAATGTGACCATCCTCCCTAAATTTCTTGTTTATTCAAAATTAGTTCGATCGGTGAACAATTTTGGGAAGAAGTAGCAGAAGGAAGATGACAAAATTATTTCGTCAAAAACTTGCACATTGTCCGTAGAGAATCTACAGCAGTTATTGTTTTATATTGGTGTAATTTCAGTGTACACAGCTGACAATATTGAACACATACACTAATTTCCATTCTAAAATCACGGTAATGACCTACTGACGTGTATAATAGACGGGCTTTGACCAATCAAAATAAATCTTCCATGAGCTGATAGCTCATATACATACCTTCATAATGATACTTTACATGTAAGATGAAAAGCAGTACGCATGTCTGAGCTGATTTTCTAGTTTCAAATTCTTTATATCGCGGTACATGCACATCGATATAATTTTGGATGGATTTTTCGTTCTTATGTCCTTCTCCCGAGTAATTCACTTGATGATGATAAATTGTGTTTGAGATATTTATTCCAAAATTGAAAAAAACGGTTATAAAACTATGGTTTTTTATTAAAGTATGTTCACGTATACTCTTCAGAAAGTTACCAAATAATATTTTATGGTGATAATTTGTATTAGAATTCTTCCCTGGAAGCGGCGGGTGGAGGGGGTGGGGTGGTGATTCCTCCTAAATATTTTCGTTATCCCTGCAATTGAGGAGGTGAATCTTACCACACTTGGGTCAAGCTCCACTGGAAAATTAGAAACATCCAAAATGACCGTACGGATGAAGTCACAGTGATTTCATTTTAATAGAAGAGCTTTTTCGGTAAATTATCGATTTTTGTTTGTTTTATCTGTCAATAAAACAGAATTAAAAACATTTTTCTGCTCCACCCTTATTGTCGCCATGTTGGTTTACCCAGGATCCCCTGTTCATGGCCAAGATGATAAGCTGCAAAGTCGCAAAGTTTCAGCTGTCTATTTTTCTCCGTTTCGAAGCGCGAGAGAAAAGTTCACAAATAATCTACGTCCAGGTCAGATAGGATTAACTATTTATAATTGTGTCCAAATGTACAATATTTAAGAAAGAATAAATCAATTATAAAAAAAAAACCTATTTATAATTGTTGTATAAATTGATTGTTTATCAATCGGCAAACTAATGGCACAGCCAAAGTGCGCTGTACTGAATAAGGAAATGAATAAGGAAATGGCCCATACAGACATTAAATCGAAGTATTGAGCCTCCATGGTTGGTATATATACTATGCCCATAGAGTGCTACAAAATGGTGCCATTAGTTTTCCGATCCGACACGAGAGGGCGCTGATCTGAATAAGAAAATGAATAAGGAAATGGCCTATACAGCCATTAAATCGAAGAGTTGACCCTCCATATTTGGTACATATACTATGCTAAATAGAGTGCTACAAAATGGTGCCACTAGTTCCCCGATCCAACACCAGGGGGCGCTGTTCTGAATAAGGAAATGAAAAAGGAGATGGCCTATACGGCCATTGAATCGAAGAATTGATCTGTCATATCTGGTATTGGATTATACTCGTAAAGTGCTACAATATGGTGCCACTAATTTTCCGATCCGACACGAGAGGGCGCTGTTCTGAATAAGGAAATGAATAAAGAAATGGCCTATACAGCCATTAAATCGAAGAGTTGACCCTCCATATTCGGTACATATACTACACCCATAGAGTGTTACAATATGGTGCCACTAGTTTTCCGATCCTACACCAGGGGGCGCTGTTCTGAAAAAGGAAATGAACAAGGAAATGGCTTATACGGCCATTAAGTCGAAGAGTTGATCCACCATATTTGGTACATTGACTATACTCGTAAAGTGCTACACTATGGTGCCACTAATTTTCTGATTCGACACCAGAGGGCACTCTTCTGTATAAGGAAATGCATAAGGAAATGGCCTATACGGCGATTAAATCGAAGAGTTGTGACCCCATAGTTGGTTTATATACTATACGCATATAGTGCTAGAATATAGTGCCACTAGTTTTCCTATCCGGCACCAGCGGGCGCCGTTCTGAATAAGGAAATGGCCTATACGGCCATCAAATCGAAGATTTGAGCCCCTATATTTGGTACATGGACTATATAAAAGCGCGGCTGAGATATTAATGCTACGTCCGAGAATCCAGCGTTTCGCGGTTAGGAATGTGAGGTGCCGAGAAAAGCTTTCTTTTGAGTCATATAGTTGCTTTTTAGTCACCAGTTCATTACCTGTATATGGTAGGATTCAGCTGGTGGACTGTTAGTTTCCGAGGCCCTCATCCTGTACATGTCAGTAGTATACAAAGCGTAAATTGCGTCATATTGACCTAATTAATGACGTCACATTGGGGAGGATTGGGGAGGAACTTGATCACGTGATCAAGGCATGTCTAGATGGTGGGTGTGGGTTCAAAATGGCGGTTGATGTGGGTGTGGGTTCAAAATGGCGGTTGATGTGGGTGTGGGTTCAAAATGGCGGCTGATGTGGGTGTGGGTTCAAAATGGCGGCTGATGTGGGTGTGGGTTCAAAATGGCGGTTGATGTGGGTGTGGGTTCAAAATGGCGGTTGATGTGGGTGTGGGTTCAAAATGGCGGCTGATGTGGGTGTGGGTTCAAAATGGCGGTTGATGTGGGTGTGGGTTCAAAATGGCGGTTGATGTGGGTGGTGGGACCAAAATGGCGGCGCAAGGGAGCAAACGAGGCAGTGGGGAGGTCACGGGGAGAAAAAACCCTCACATTACCCTCAAAAAACGTCTAAGCCATATAATAATAATAAACATAATCTATAGGTGTTGTACCATGTTAATAGGATCAGTCTAGCATCTGTACCACCCTAGGGTCGAGCGTTTATTGTCCCGTGTATCTCCGCAGAAAATCAACAAACAAAATGGCAGCTCAAGGATGGTGTGGGGACGCCCTTTCCACATCACGGCGTCGATCATAGCGCCATCTGCACACACTGACGCAAGGGAGACAACTCGTGTGGCCCAAGGATATGGAAATAGCCGTGTTGGAGCTAGGTGAGTTACTACTGGTCCATTGGGGTCGAGTGAGGTATCCATGTGAAGCTTATGTGAAGGGGCATCTAATGGGCTGGGTGTCGGGTTGAACTAGCGTCATTCTGCGCATGCGCGGTGGCCCAAGTGTATGGAAATAGCCGTGTTGGAGCTAGGAGAGTTACTACTGGACCAATGGGATCGAGTGAGGTATCAAAGTGAAGCCTATGTGAAGGGGCATCTGACTGGACTAGTGGGTTTGACATAGCGTCATTCTGCGCATGCGCGGTGGCCCAAGGGTATGGAAATAGACGTTTTGAGAGCTAGGGGAGTGACTCATGGTCCAATGGGGTCATATGAGGTATCAAAGTGAAGCTTAGGGGAAGGGGCATCTGACTGGACTAGTGGGTTTGACATAGCGTCATTCTGCGCATGCGCGGTGGTCCAAGGGTATGAACATAGCCGTTTCGGGAGCTAGGGGAGCTACTAATGGTCCAGTGGGGTCGAGTGAGGTATCAAAGTGAAGCCTAGGTGAGGGGGCATCTAATGGGCTGGGTGTGGGGTTGAACTATCGGCATTCTGCGCATGCGCGGTGGCCCAAGGGTATGAACATAGCCGTGTTGGAGCTAGGGGAGTTACTACTGGTCCGATGGGGTCGAGTGAGGTATCAAAGTGAAGCATTCGTGAAGGGGCATCTGATGGGTTGGGTGTGCGGTAGGAATATCATTCTGCGCATGCGCAGATGCAATGCGGAGCTCTCATCCAATCAGAAGCGAGTATTTCAAATCCGCCACGGAGCTCTCGTCCAATCAGAAGCGAGTATTTTGACCCGGTGAATTATGGGACATATCCAAGATGGCGGCACGTATGTTCAAGATGGCGGCACATCCGGTGTCGAAAACTGGCCATTTCGTCGGGATGTGGTCACTTAGTGTCGAAAACTAAAACTGGACCCTGTATGGGTCCCGCTAGACGTTTTGGAGCTAGGGGAGCCACTAATGGTCCAATGAACAAGTGTGTGACGTCACTTCCGGTTTGGGTGAATGGGTCGTGACCTTTGGACATGTCTAGACTTGTCTGTGTCTGTCATGTACTGGGTTTTTTTTCCCACACTGGCGTTCACGTGGTGTGGTGGGTCTGCGCAAGTGTGTGTGACGTCACTTCTGGTTGGGGTGAATGCTCAAACACACGACCTCCAACTTTCCCGGCGGGCCCCGGCCCCCCCACCGCAGCGCGCGCGCGCGCGCGGGTTCTCCGGAAGTGCGCGTCATCACCGGCAGTGCGCGCGCGGACGCATGTCAGGTCAAAGGGTCACCTCCAGGTCAAACGGTCCAATGTCCAATGACACAATGTTGCGGCATCGCTATAGTCAGAGCTTGAGCACAAAAAAGGGGATTCTAGATGAACCTGGGAAGGATGGGCAGTTCCATTTGGACCAATCAGCGGTCGAGAAAAAGAGCCAATCAGCGGTCGAGAAAAAGAACCAATCAGCGGTCGAACAATCAGCCAATCGAATTGGGGTATTCACGGTGTGCTTTCGCTGACGTCCGCTCCTACATCTGGGTTCTTGTACACCCGGGTAATGTTTTTCTGGACATGGATGGGTTACCTTTGGCTCCATTCTAGGCCACTGATTGGCTAATACGGTGTTCAAAGCCACTTTCATGCATTATGCTCATAGAACTTATAGTAATAATCTATACGTGTTGGACGAGTCTTCACTCACCGTATACACGCACTTTAATGAAATGCCTGCTCCAAACCTAGACCAAAAACACGTACTTGGTCTGTGGGCTGATTTCATTGGCTTTCTATTTTTACTATAGTGCTCTTGCATTCTAACCTTGATGGGTTACCTAGAACTTATAGTCATCAACATAATCTATACGTGTTGGACGAGTCTTCACTCACCGTATACACGCACCTCAATGAAATGCCCGCTCCAAACCTAGACCAAAAACACGTACTTGGTCTGTGGGCTGATTTCATTGGCTCTCTATTTTTACTATAGTGCTCTTGCATTCTAACCTTGATGGGTTACATTTTGGCCCCATCCTACACCACTGATTTCAGTTTGACTGAATCTCCACTGGGCATTGATGCATTATGAATAAAACACACAAGACAGGGTTTTTTGGTGAGATCTCATTTTTTTATTCAGTGAACAACAACAACGTGAGAACAACCACGTGAAAACTGAAGCCCAGAACAAGGGGCTTGTAATTAATTGAAGCCCAGAACAAGGGGCTTGCACATTGAAGCCCAGAACAAGGGGCTTGTAAACTTAAGCCCAGAACAAGGGGCTTGTAATTAACTTAAGCCCAGAACGGGGCTTGTACATTGAAATGATGGGCGGCCCAGTCATAGACGAGTACATCGCGGTCCTCGGCCTTGGGGTACTCGTCAAACATCTGTACGATGGTAGATAAGGGTCTTCCCCGGCATCGATGGTACAGGTAAAACAAGCAATATTGTCCGCACACGCCACTGGTCAGGCTTTGCAACGTTTGACTGTTCCAACACCACGTCTCTGTGCCTTGATCCATGAAGTCTGTTAAATCGGGATGGAGGGGTGGCAGGCCGTACGGGTCAAAGTATTCGCCCTGCTGTTCTGTCAAGTACACGGCCACCCAGTGTTCACCGGGCCGATCCATCGGGTCCGTGTTGAGAACGTAAGCAGCAGGATACATACGGTCTAATGGAAACACATCTCGGGCGAACACCCCTTGAAAGACCATACGTGTCTCTGGGTCATTCTCCAGCACGGTGGTTATCTGGTCTGTATCCATGTTAGGTGGAGAAGTCACACAGGACGTTGCGCGCCTTGTCCACTTGAATGATGTTGTCAAACTCGGCGTAGCAGATCACATTGACGGTGGTCGCCAGGGCTCGTGCAAAGTGGATTTCCAACCGTAAGTTGCCTTGCTTGGCCAGGGCCAGCTGATGGTCGTTCTCTAAGGTGGGGGTCAGATCGAAACAGAACAACGTGTATCCGTTCGCGTAGTCCTCCCGACTGATCATATTCCCTTCGTCCTGGTTGATTTGACCGGTGGCTGTAAACAGGCTCTGATAGGCTCGAATGAAATTCCTCCGCCCAAAGTTCGGTGTTAAGGCCGTGGCTGGCACCTGTTGTCCATCCACATGCAGGGCCACAAAATTGATGCCGAAATGTTGAAAGTCAAACGGATTCTCTGGGTAGGCTCCGCTGAAACTGGTATTTTCCACACAGGCCAGGATCAATCGCTTGGGTAGTTCCCCCAGGAACAGGTTTTCTTTGTTGGCGCCCATATTTCCAGCAGGCACAGAGAACACTTTGGTTTGTACACGTCGGATAGGGTACTGGGCTGGTTTTGTTTCCAAGGCTTTCATGTGTCCCAATTGAACGGCTGGATTCGGTTTCACTTTTCGGACATACAGGACTGCGTCTTGGATGACAATCTTATAGTCCGCTGCATGCCCCTCTACGTTAGTGGCCATCAAGGCGAAGGTCGGAGGCGCCCGTATCAGTCGGATTTTGATGGGGATCTTGTTCAAGAGGTACCGGTCTTGCATGAACATGTCTGCGTGCAGTCGACCCATCATATCCACCGAGGCACTGTTCGCAGTGAAAGCCTTCCGTTTGTTATATCCCCCATTGTCCACCGTGTCCATGTGCTCGGGCGTGTCCTTGTAGAATAAAGCGGTTGTCAGCTGAGATTTTTTAGCCTCTCGGCCATACGACAACAGTGTCTCGATGTAGGCTCGATAGGGGTACGTGTTGGTGGAGTCACTGATGAGTTTGTCGCTGAGAAAAATATCCACCTGCTGAAACATCGAGTGCAGCCAGAGATTCGTCGGGCCCACCGTTGCTTGGTCAGCGATTCTGGTGCCAGCTCCATTGACCACCTTGGCTTTCACATACAAGTAGGTATGGGCTAAATCCACATAGGCCGTATCCGCATTACTGATGGTGAACTCGATGGGCCCGGTTTCGTTGATGCTGGAGAGCGGGAGATGCTCCACCCATAATCCTTGTTCGACACTGGTCTGTGTGGGCGGCACGGTCCACAAATCAAATTCACTGTTGGTGGAGGGGCAGGACTCGGCGTGGATAAGGACATGTTTTAAGAAAAGATATCCTTTGTCTTCTTCGATGTGCGTCGTCGCTGGGTCGGTCGTCGACTGGTGCGTGGTCTCGGTGGGGCAGCTCTTTTATTCCCTACGGTGCGTTGTGCTTTGGCCACCAAGACGCCTCCCGCTTCTTTGGCCCGCCGTTTCAAGGATTCTTTGGGTGCCGTACCCCCAAGACATCACCGGCCACTTGCAGTCCACTGCGTACCGCTTGTTTGCCGATTGCTTTCACCCCACGCGTCACCAAGGGCAGGAACGTTTTGACGATGCTGCCGAGTATGTTCCCCAGTCCATGTCCTCGTTGCATGCGTGCACCGCTAAAGACCGTAAAGCCACCCCCGGCCTGTTGGGCATAATAGTCCATATAGCTGCATGCATCGCACTCGTAAGGTACTTTCATTATGCAAAGTGGGGAGCACGTGCTTGTCGAAAATGAAGTGTCAGCACCACTTTTCCTCGTTCGAATGCCACCGGTCGTCCCGTGTCATCTCTTATATCCACCGTGATCGTGTTGATGTCAGTTTGTCGTACGGGCAAGTAGAGCATGTGGGTGAAACTGTGGGTGACTTGACCTCCATACGTCTTTTTAATGGGGACCACCCGTAACAGAGGTGTGTTGATATCGCCCACGATGTGGTTGTCCACCACGTCCGAGTAGACGTAGAGTCCGTACATACCCGACTTCATATCCATCGGCATCTCGCCATGGTGTTCGGTGGGACCAGCGAACGTCTTTAGATCGAAACCCAGCATTTGCTGTAGGATAGGACTCAGTACGACACTGGCCTTGCCGGTGACGATAAGCTCTGCCTTGTCGTTGTGTGCGTTGTAATCGAAGTCCACGTGATTCTTGAAGGGATAGGCTTTGATGGGTTTTGAAGTATTCGTCACCCCCCGTAGCGCCTTATAATGCAACAGTCTTGACAGCCCACCCATGAACTCTTTGGGGGTATCGTATTGGCCTTCGGGCAGGGTGAGTCGGGTGTTTTTGCCTTCGTAGGTCACCTCGTACCACACTTCATTGGCTCGCACGTTGTACCACGAGTAAGGGTATTGGATATCCACGAGGCCACATTCCCAGCGTCCAGGTAAATGCAACGGTTGCGGTAACTGGGTGACGTACTTGGCCACGGTGTTGTCAGGAAACACATCCAGCGAACTGTTACTGGGTAGGGTCAGGTAAAACATGGCGACTGAGCTGTCCTGCTGCTGCTGTTGGTTTTAATAGGTGTTCCAGGCCTTGGGCGGTTGCGTCCGGCGTCGTGTTCGTCGCGTTGACTTGCTACGTGTCACGGCTCTGGAGATGTGGGGTGTCCTGATCGAGGGTGGTTTTTTAAAGGTCTGAAAAGAAGGTGCCCGTTGTGGTGGTGGTGGAGTTTTGGGGGGTGACTCCGGTTCCCAGTCGGCTTCCCAAGGTTGTGGTGAGAGTCGTGGTGCACGAGTCGGTGAGTCACGCTGCATAAAGGCCCAGCGGTGGGGGTTCCCCACCAATTCCTGTGGTACATGCATGTCTTTCAAGCCTTGAGCGAAGACCTCCCATCCTCGAGGATCCGTGTGCGATCTGCGTTGACGCATCAGATCATTCACTAAATCCGTCATGTGGGTCCCGGGGACCACCTGATTCTGTACCAGGAGTTCGCCTTTATCATTCCAAGTCATGTTAGGATTCTGTTTCATCCGTTGTAATACCAGGCCAGCTTGTTTCTTGAACGAGGCAGGTACACTCTTCAGCACTTCGTCTTCCACCCACTGTGGGGCTGTGGGGGCTACCCCACCCGGCTGTTGGAACGGTGCTGAGGTCGGCGGTCTGTCACGTGGTGGTGGTGGGGGTGGTGGTGCTGTTGCTGGGGTAGAACGAGTTTTGTATTGGTCCATGAACGTCATGTACCGTTGAAGCGTCTCATTGTACCGTTGTACTTTCTCACTGTCGCTTAACCCCGGTCTCTGTAAGATCTGTTGCATCTCTCCATCGAGGCTGTTTATGGTCTTCACCGTAGGTGGGACAGGGTAGGGTGATTGGAGGTTTTGCAGGAACCGTGGTTCGACGAGGACCATTTTTTTCGTGTGGTTCATTGTCGGCCGAAGAGTCCACCCAATACTGGACCCAACACAGAAGCGGCCAACGGTGCTAAGATGGCCCCGAGAAAGCCGCCTTTCTGTAACACCTTTTTCTTTTGTGTTTGAGGGACCCGCTTGTGGACTAGGGTTCGGAGACCTGTCTTATGCTTGGCCAACTTGGTCTTCTGAGCCGGAGTCAGTGGTACGTTGCCTTTTAACAGGTTGTACCCGATCTCGCACAGACAGCGTACAAGGTCAGGGTCCGCACCGCGTACAATGGTTCGGACTAACTCGGGTGGGGCCGTCTTCAATACACGGAGCGTGGGAGCGTGCTTCCGTACTCGCGCAGACATCCTGTACAACTAATGCCAGAACCCACAACGCTGCTCTTTTATCTACCTCAGAGACAAAGTCAACCCTGCTGTGGTATTCATTCTTTTTATTATTCCCCATCATCAAACACACAGACTCCAGCTGGGGGAGCCACTGTGGGTGTGTTTACATTATTTTTGCATGTACACGTGTTGGGTCTCTCCGGGAAAGATGCCGGTCCGTAGTCGAAGGTGGTCGGGGGTGGCTTGCTTGAGGTCGAAGAGCATATACCCGTGCTGAGGGGTTGTGGCATCTTTGAAGGCTTCCAACGCAAACGGTGTGCGGCCGGGATACATCTGTCTCGCCAGGTGCAGCAGTTGAGTGGTATCTCTCGGGTTTTTGAAGACCACCAGGTAGTGGGCATTTAAGCTAATATTCCGATGTTCTTTGTTTTTACTGAACAGATTCTGCACAATGTAGATGATGCTGAGCCGTCGATGATGGCTGCCTTTGGTAAAGAGTTGGGTCACCCGTGCATCCGTCTCCGCCATGAGATCATCCAGAACCACCAAGGTGTCGGGTTCCAAATCGGCCAGGTTGGGTAGGACTTCCACGAACGTGATGTGGGGCATTGCTGCATACGCTTCCTGTCATTCTCCGTAACACCACACGACTCGGGCAATGGGTGGGGTGATCATGCTGTCGGCGTGTTGAAGGAGCTTCCTGACGAAGTGCGTTTTGCCGGAACCCGTCGGCCCTGCGATGCCGCAAGTGAAGGGATGCTGCCACCCAGGGTCCATGGTTCGAGGTGTATCCGTTGTCGTGGTAACCCGCTCTTGTAAATTTCGTACGAGTGAACTGGAGTGGTGGTGGATACAACGTCGGTCGTCGTTGTCTGTTCACTGTCAGGGATGATGATGGTGGTGGTGGGTACAACGTGGGTCGTCGTTGTCGGTTCACTGTGAGGGATGAAATCCGGTGGGTGTTCAGACGTAGTGGGCGTACTTGGTGTAGGTGTAGAGCTTACACTCGACGTGGCTTGTACACGGGGTGTGGTGGTGGTGACTGGGCTCGATACGACTGGTGCTCTCTGTAGACCGGTTTCACTGGTGCCTGTGGTTAAGTAACGTGCTGACATAGGCTACGTCGTAAAACACACCTCCGTACAACACACTCAGCAGGGTTAGCACTAGCACCCCAAAGCCCACTTGTGCTTTGCGCGTTTTGGGAGACGCTGTGTTCAGAGGCAGCTGCTGTTTGTCCATAGCACTGTGGTCGGACATGGAATGAAGGAGGACGGCAGTGGTGTCTGGCTTTATAGTCGTTTCACCTGGTTGGCCGCGACCCAGGAATTGAAGGAACTGGGCCAACCTTGCCATTTCACGTAATGAAACAGTTTGCCACTTCGACGTTCCGTTTTCAAAATCTGCTCCACCGTGTAGTAGTCTTGCTGTGTTTTTACAACAGGCTGTAATTCCGTCTCGTAAAACGTCCCCAGCAACGTTTCCCCTTGGAGATCTTCCAGTTCATAGACTCGCCGCTGTCGGGGTAGACGCCGTTTAATCAGGAAGTGCTCATCGCTCCAGTTGGGCAAGTAACTTTTCTCGAACTTGCCCTTGACTTTACTGATCCGTACAGGGTCCCCGACCTTGTACACCGCCTTCGTCGTTCGCTGCGATGGCCTGGGGTACAAGACACGCCGGACTTGGGCTTCATTGCGTTGGGTCACGGTAATGGGGGCTCTCTCTATACTCCGATGATAGGCTCGATTGTAACCCCTCACCAGTTTCGGGAGAACATCGATGTACCGCCTTGTATTCTTATAGGTGAAATATTTATACATGCGGCCTTTGAATGTCCTGTTGAACCTCTCCACCACGGAAGCCTTGGTCTCGTTGTACGTATGGAAGAAAAACACCTTCTGGGCTTTCAGAAACTGTTGGAACGGTCTGTTGAGGAATTCCGTGCCTTCGTCGGTTTGCAAATACAAAGGTTTGCGCCCGGTCTTGAAGATGTCTTTGAACGCCGCTATGAGATTTGCCCCCGTTTTCGTCCGGATGGGTACCACCCACGCATACTTGGATAGGATATCGATGCACGTCAAGATATACCGATTCTCATCGTTGTGTTTGGCAAAGGCGCTCATATCCACCAAATCCGCTTGCCACTGGGCATCTATTCCTCCCACGATGACCCGGTTCCGTAGAAAATGGCGACGGACAGATCGATGTAAGGTATAGGTGTCTTGTCTTCTTAACCAATCTCGGACTTGGGCACGTTGTATCCCCTGGGGTTTGGCCGCTCGATAGAGAGCCGACAATGCACTATAGGCCGCCGGACTGTCGGGACTGTAGTATAAGTTATCCAGCACCTTCTCCCAGCGCTTCATGGTGACAAAATGATGATGCACCCTGGCTCTATCGTTTATTTATAACGGGTATATCTTGGGCCGGAGTTTCTTTCTGATTTTCTTCATTGGCTTTCACAGTGTCCATGGCAAATGACCAGTCCAACTCGTCTGATGACCGCTTGATAAGCACTTCATCCACATCTACCACGGCATCTTCCAATGCAGACCATAGATCAGGGTGAAGGGTAAAATGCACTGTACCCCCATCTAGCCGAGCCAATTGAGCAAAGAAAGGGCCGCGTCGGATGTACACATCGTGACACAAGTGGATGAGGTGGCCGTCCAGTTCACCAGACAACACCCGTTTGAATTTGGTCCAGGCCTCTCGGGACAGACGAATGTGAGCCGGGCACGGTTGTGTAGGGTCCGTGTCTCCCACCTCCTCCATGATATCGACCTTATCCGCATACACGTGCAGGAAAACCTCGGGGGTCAAACTGAGATACGCCAGTATCATATGCTCCGCCATGATCAGTACGTGAATGGTACCAGAGTTGACTGTCTCTCGTATTTATAGGGAGAACCCCGTGAGATCAAAAGGATCAGGTGGTCATATCACTGGGCTGACTGAGTGTAGCCGGGTAATCAATGGCATCGTCGTCGGGTTCATGTAGTTGTTCATTGGGTTCTGCCGCCGATTCTCTCAGGGCACGAGCCCACTCCAACTCGTCTGATGACCGCTCGTCCGGTGAAACAGCTGGTCCACGATAGACACCACTTTCTCGAAGGCTGTCCACAGATCGGGGTCTAGGGTGAAGCTTCGCGTAGCATCTTGGTAGCGGCCCAGACGTGGGAAGAAGGGTCCACGGTATACGTAGATGGCATTGTCGCCGCTCAACACCCGTTTAAATTTGGTAGCGTCACCGTATTCGATACGGTCTCAGCGGGCGACCAGCAAACTCCACGGTCTTCCACCAGGGTGACTTTATCTTCATAGACGTGTAACCCCACCCGGGGTGTAAGGGGCAGGATGGCTCGTAGGACGGGTGACATGCTTGCTCCAATGTCGAACGGTGAATGACACACACTCTGTCTGACCCTCGTATTTATAGTGTCAATACCACAGCGCCAGGGTCAATAGGGCACAGACTAGTGTGAGGCCAACCAGCCGGCGCTGGTTCCGGCGTGAGCGCTCCTGGTCCATAGCGCGAGCATCAAGGATGGCTGTCATAGTCCAGTAGTGGTGAGTGATGGCACGCCTCTCCATCGAGTGCACTCTGTGGAGGACCGCTTCTGTGAACTCGTTCAGGATCTGGCGTCGTCCCTCGTTGTCGTCGCCATCTGCAAACATGGACCGGACCACTGCTCGGTAACTCGTGAATGAATTCACCGCGGTGGCATGCTGTAAAATGCGAGTGGCACAGGGCTGGATCTCCGTCATGGCTCTGCAACCGTAGAAATGAAGGTGTGGGATCCAGAGAGACGTGTTTTATAGACCAGATGTAGCTCTACGAGTGTAGTCCGTGATGCGTACTATTCTGATGGGTTAGTCCAAAAAAGAGAGCAACAACAACAACACAGATTACAGGTCAATCCTTTTTATTATGCGTGAACATCATAGGAATGCATGTACTGACCTGTCTGTGGGGGTTTCCCACAATGGTGTTCACCTTCGTGTCTTTTCGGGTACGTCCGTGTCTTTTCGGGTACGTCCGTGTCTTTTCGGTAAAGTCCGTGTCTTTTCGGTAAAGTCCGTGTCTTTTCGGATCGGTGACGTCCGTGTCTATCATCCGGGCACTTCGCGTCTGCGCCTGCATTGGGTATGTATAAGGGTCTTCATGCGCGCGCGCGCAATGCGGCTCAGTCGTACACCAGTACACCAGTCTCGATCCTCGACTTGGGGTAGAGTGTGCTAAAAATAGATTACCAGCTAGCGTGCTATAAAGGGAAGCGGCCTTGCCATTTCATCAGACACTCTATCAACCACCAAGATGTTCACTTGCACAACTTGCCAGAAGCAGTTTACTCGTCTAGATAATTTACGACGCCACGAGACCTCCACCCACAACGATGCACGGTATACTTGTATAACCTGCGCACGGTCATTTAATCGGGAGGATAAGTTACTGCGCCACGAACGTTCATTCCACGAGGGCGGACGGAACAATGTAAGGACTGTGGTCAACTCTTCAAACGAAGCAGTCAGTTGCTGCGACACCAACGGTTGATTCATGCCCCGTCTCCACGGTTTTGGCGACAACTTCCTACTGAAGAGGAGCCGCGGAAGGTCAGACCCAGTGAAGATAAGCCCGGGGAGACGAACGCCACTGGTGATGCGATGACGGAGAGCCCGCCTATACCAACAGTTGGGAAGAGCCTGGATTTCCAGCCGGACCCCACCGTTACGGTTTCGAGTCATACGTCATACATCGAACATTTTCTGGACGAGCCCATAAATGTTCCTAGCGATCTCTTACCCGAATATCATCCAGAGAGTGACATCTCTCGGCGCCATTGGACCATGACACGGCACTGTTTCCACCGTCATCGCCCTATTCAAGATATCTACAATTTCCCACTGACCAAGCTCACCCGTCTACGCAGCTACGTGGAAACCATCTTCAATGACCAACCTACGGCCTTCACATTAAATGTAGCATTTGGGTACATCTTATGCCATAAGATGACGGATGAATTGCGCTATTTCTATTCCAGTGCCATCAACCCAGTGTACGACCAACCGTTTACCATCATTAACCGGAGGTCACTAGAGATGATGCTGGACCAAGTGGAACAATTGGATGTCTTGGGATGGGCCCAACAACAACGACCCAACACCAAGCGGACAGTGAAGAGGGTGACCAATGTTACATTTTTCCTTACCAAGGTGATTCACCACAGCCATCGGTTGAATGCGTCACTCGTGCACTGATGAATACCATAACATGCCGTACATACTCTCTATGTCTACATGCTGATCATTGACTTGAGCTAAGTAAACACTTGTACCTAATGTGACGGTGCGTTAAATAATAAAACATGGTGTTTGATATTTCAATTTGTTTTGCTGTGAACATACTAAACATACCCAGGGCGGTTCCCCCCAGCCTGGGTATGATGTAACATTGGGGATAATAAACTGTATGAACATTGCTGAACTTGTTGTTATTCACATCACCCCATTGACTTGATAGGCAGGTCACATTAAGCCCGGGGACCAATATTAATGCTTTTGGCTAGAGGTGATAGGGGTTTTCCCCTATTTTAGGGGGAAAGTCCGTTTTCCGGTTTTTTTCAGGAAAAATGTTACATGCACCCACCCATGACTGGATGCCCCTTCACCTAGGCTTCACTTTGATACCTCACTCGACCCCATCGGACCATGAGTAGCTCCCCTAGCTCCAACACGGCTATGTTCATATCCTTGGGCCACCGCGCATGCGCAGAATGCCGATAGTTCAACCCCACACCCAGCCCATCAGATGCCCCTTCACATAAGCTTCACTTTGATACCTCACTCGACCCCATTGGACCATGAGTAGCTCCCCTAGCTCCCGAAACGGCTATGTTCATACCCTTGGGCCACCGCGCATGCGCAGAATGACGCTATGCCAAACCACTAGTCCAGTCAGATGCCCCTTCACATAAGCTTCACTTTGATACCTCACTCGATCCCATTGGTCCAGTAGTAACTCTCCTAGCTCCAACACGGCTATTTCCATACCCTTGGGCCACCGCGCATGCGCAGAATGGTGACAACGCACGAGCCCCTAGTCCAGTCAGATGCCCCCTCACCTAGGCTTCACTTTGATACCTCACTCGACCCCATCGGACCATTAATAGCTCCCCTAGCTCCCGAAACGGCTATGTTCATACCCTTGGGCCATCGCGCATGCGCAGAATGACGCTATGTCCAACCCACTAGTCCAGTCAGATGCCCCTTCACGAATGCTTCACTTTGATACCTCACTCGATCCCATTGGTCCAGTAGTAACTCTCCTAGCTCCAACACGGCTATTTCCATACCCTTGGGCCACCGCGCATGCGCAGAATGACGCTAGTTCAACCCCACACCCAGCCCATTAGATGCCCCTTCACATAAGCTTCACATGGATACCTCACTCGACCCCACTGGACCAGTAGTAACTCCCCTAGCGCCAACACGGCTATTTCCATATCCTTGGGCCACACGAGTTGTCTCCCTTGCGTCAGTGTGTGCAGATGGCGCTATGATCGACGCCGTGATGTGGAAAGGGCGTCCCCACACCATCCTGGAGCCGCCATTTTGTTTGTTGATTTTCTGCGGAGATACACGGGACAATAAACGCTCGACCCTAGGGGGGTACAGATGCTAGACTGATCCTATTAACATGGTACAACACCTATAGATTATGTTTATTATTATTATATGGCTTAGACGTTTTTTGAGGGTAATGTGAGGGTTTTTTCTCCCCGTGACCTCCCCACCGCCTCGTTTGCTCCCTTGCGCCGCCATTTTGGTCCCACCACCCACATCAACCGCCATTTTGAACCCACACCCACATCAACCGCCATTTTGAACCCACACCCACATCAGCCGCCATTTTGAACCCACATCCACATCAACCGCCATTTTGAACCCACACCCACATCAACCGCCATTTTGAACCCACACCCACATCAGCCGCCATTTTGAACCCACACCCACATCAACCGCCATTTTGAACCCACACCCACATCAACCGCCATTTTGAACCCACACCCACCATCTAGACATGCCTTGATCACGTGATCAAGTTCCTCCCAAATCCTCCCCAATGTGACGTCATTAAGTAGGTCAATATGACGCAATTTACGCTTTGTATACTACTCATGTCATTCGACCAATATATGTACGTTTATTGGTTTGGTGGGAAATTTAAGCCGTACGACGTCGGGCATTACAGGTTAGTTTTTCTGAGTACTCTTCCATTTACCAGCTTTACTTGACATCGGCAATGTCTCCAACCTCTTGGATATTGCTCCAATTCCTCACTTTACCGCGAAGTTACTGAAGCATGCCTATCTTTAACATGCGTGAAATGAAGCCAAGATTCTTTTCCGTGGTGCGCGCGCATGCAGAGCGCTTTCATGAGTCAGTAGTCCATGTTCCGGTAGTGTTGATCCCTCCACACTAAACCCCTGTTGGAGACCCCTGATAGAACCAAATTGGCCAGTTAGAATCCGCTAATTTTACCCAATGAAAATATCCGAGAGCATGTCACAAATAAAATGCTTATCTCAGTCAATAAAATGTGTGCGCTATCCTTCATCTACCATATTCAACGATAACGAAAATCAATAAGCTAATTTTATAATAAAAGATAAAAAGACCTGGGTTCGATGCAGTACTCGGGCAGAACTCGTATGATGAGATCCATCTCTTCACCAATCGGTACATCAGGTATAGTTCACTTAGGGTTACATGTGTGACTTTCTACTCGGTCCTCTTACAACATTTCAAGGAATACTAATACTAATTGTAAAGACCTGATACATAGTCGAAATGCATGCATGTGGCCACTTAGTGATGTATATATTTTTTATTTTTTATTTTTTATTTTTGTTATTGTCTAATATCAATACATGTAAAGACGTTGTACAATCAAAAACAAGTACTACCATAGCCGTTAGTAAATGAAGATGGAAATAGGTCACACTGGAAAGTCCCCCCTATATATTTTCGTTATCGCTAAGGCTAGAGGGCTGAAACAAAAATTTCGAGATCGCCGCCATGATGACGTCAGTGTGACGTCATTTTCAAAAAGAGCTTTTTCGGGCGATTTTTCGGTCAAAACCTTCGAATTTTATATTTTTGTTTTTTCTTTGCAAAAACTGCATGATATGATAGATACATTGTATGAAATAAAATACGTTTTACCCACTTCTCCATACAGAAAAGCAAACAATTTGAAGAAATAAGACGGAAATATTCCTTTTCTGGTACCCCACATGGCCGCCATTTTGAATTTACCCATGATCCCCTGCTCGTGAGGTTATGTCAATAGGCTTAAAATGGCCCCAATATGATAACCTATAACATCACGGAGTTTCAGCTCTCCAATTTTTGGTGTTCCGGAGATAGCGCAGAAAGTTTGGTAGGGGGGCATTTAGGATAGGGGGGGATTTTGCCCCCCTCCCAGGCCTGGTACTGTTAATGGGGGAGAGGAGGGACGGGAACAAATCGGGGGTGTTTTTTGGCGATACTACGATATATGGTTTCAGTAAAACGCATAGAACCGCGTTGAATCAACATGCTGATTTTTTGCGCAATTTTTGAAGAAATACGACGAAAACATCACTTTTCTGGTGCCCCACATGGCCGCCATTTTGAATTTATCCATGATTCTCTGCCCGGGGGTCATGCAAATAGGCTCAAAATGACCCCGATATGACAATCTAAAAAGTTACGGAGTTTCAGATCCCAATTTTTTGTCGTTCCGGAGATAGCAGCAAAAAACCAACAGGGGGGGGGGGGAGGCGAAAAGTGCCCCCAGGCCAGGTATGGTTAATGGGTTCACCGCAAAAAAAAAATGAATCCGCGACATTTTGGCTAGCGGTATTTCGATACGCGACATGTCGGTAAGCGATACATGTATTTCGGCACACGACATTTCGGTACGGGACATTTCGTCAAAATATTCATTAAACATAAGGTTTACTGAAAAAAGGTTATTTAACAACGGTGAAACCGGCTCTCTCCTTTTAAAACGATGCAGACTATCCGCATCCGTATCCGTAGGTGGGATTAAGAGGATACCATATAACTTGATCTTGAGATGAACATTCCCACTCGAGAGAAGGAAACTACAACCCAACCGAGCCGTCTATGCGAGGTTGGGATGTATTTTCCTTCTCGGGAGTGGAAATATAATTTAAACCATTACTTTAAGTAGTATTTTATTAAAAATATAAACGACGCACCAACAGAAAACATTGCTGAACCGCATAATGCCAGTAGTACAGGGCAGGCGAAGTGACTGGCCATCGGCGTCGCACTCGCTCATACCACATACGTGTGAGGGATGACATATCCCAGACGATGTTACCGTATGAGTTTTACACTGTATTATATAGGAAATAGTATTTACAGGGATTGGTTACTCCTGAGATCTGTAGCTATTATTCTCTCTCATATGATCAAATAGGCTTCTACATCAACCCATAAAGGATCGCCTTTATTGTCGTAACAACATATTTTTATTGTTGCCAACATCTTGGGGAATACTATGAAGCTATAGGGGTTAGAATCTTGCCACAATATATTTTGGGGTCAAGTTCTACTAAACAATGTAGATTGTCAGATGCAGTCATATGCCGGTTCACTCACGTATTGACCCCAAAATATATTGTGTAACCTGCTAATATACGAGATGTTTCCCTCGGGTCTTCACTCCTGCCATAACGCTACATTGATGACGTCATATTCTAAAATTGCTTTTTTGTCAGATTTTTCGGGGAAAAATTGGTGAAAAACCAAGAAAACGCATCTTTTTCAGTTTCACCTTGGTGGCCGTCATTTTGAATTGACCCCTGATCCTTTGTGCGGATGGGTATGCAAATAATGTTTAAATGGCCACGATTTGATGGTATATTACATCATGTGGTGACAGCTCTTATTTGTTTGGCCTGGTCGAGTTCATATGGATGCCATTTTGAAGTTAGTCATGCTAATTTAACTATTTGGCTTGATAATCTAAACGTTCTCATCAATTTCAAGCTTTTCGTTCCGAAGTCAAATCCAAATCTCCATAGCACCCCCGCACACTCCAACAAATATCTTTGCCATAACGCGATTTGTATTAATATCAGCCTTGGCGTCATGTATTCTCTTATTTCTGACACCATAGCGATTATTTTGATGTATGGTGACAATTCTGGTGTTGATGCCGTAAACAATGAAAAGGTAATTCCTGCAAGACTAGAGCGATTGTTTTTCTCACATACGAGGGGGTATCTGTCAAAGATTGTGCTTTCACAGGTGTAGTTATTAAACCCTTTTGTGCTTTGTAAAGGCAGTCATGTCGAACAAGTCAGCTTACCAGCGAATCAAATCAGCTATAATCAGTCTCCTCCACCACCACTCAAGGCTGTGTTATGATGCTGAGACGGCCCCGTGGAAGAATGGGACTGGTTGGAGGATGATAGGGGGTACTGGGAAGATGGTGAAAGGACGCAACTCTCCCAGATTGAGTATGATGTGGTGGAAGAAATAACAAAAATGTCTAATTCTCTGTCTGCAGGATTGTGAGCTTCTTGTTCTCATGACCCTCACACTTTTCGAAG
The DNA here is from genome assembly GCA_036873755.1 of Hanleya hanleyi. Classification (NCBI taxonomy): domain Eukaryota; kingdom Metazoa; phylum Mollusca; class Polyplacophora; order Lepidopleurida; family Hanleyidae; genus Hanleya; species Hanleya hanleyi. The sequence continues at coordinate 20,970 of JAVTVY010009296.1, read as the reverse complement.
CTTTCATGTCGGCATCATCGGAAACTGTTGACCGCTTCTGTCTTGCAGGAAACTAGCCTATTTTATGTATATTCTTCTAATTTGGAGTCCAGGTTGAATGCTAATTTATCATAATACGTACACATCCGTGTGTTTCATTCCGTGTGGTATCGTCTGATTCGGCGATCATGTGGCACTAACCACTAAGCTGCGCATTGGTTGTACTGTAAATGTCTCATTCTAACTAAAACTACTGGTTTATAACATTAAAATGTCACATATTTGGAATTCCTACTATCTCAGCTTTCTATCTAGCAAGCTTGAGTTATGATTCACTAATGTGTCGCATCAACCTCGCCTACCTTTATTCAACATTGCTGAATAGTGGTAGATATGTGTGGAAGACGAATACATTATATAGAATGCGAGGATATTCACACTGTCGCTACCGTTGCCAAACGGAGTGAAAGTACTGATAGTACTGATGTCGGGTTTCCGTTGATCAATAAACTTAAAAAGTATGAATACCCAGATCTGGCCTCTCCTGCGTTGCTATGAAGCCTATAATTTGTTGTAAAATTTGTAATCCAATGATGTAAAAATGCATAGATCACTGGGAGCAGGAGTGTGGCCAACTTTGCATGTTGACTGAATAAAAAATATATTAAAAAAAAAGTTTGCTTGTTGAATCTGGCAATTTATTAAATGTCTGCCAATACTCTGTCTATGCCGATCAAGAGAACCAGTCATTTTGACGATAGTCAGGGCTGTTAGGGATTTTTTGGTTCACATTCTTCCAAAAGCACCAAATTTGGCCCATATGCCGCCCATACCATACTATTTCGATTTTTGACGGGCGCCAAGACGGGCGCCCCCTAGGGCCGCCATATTGGCGAAATTCAATATGGTCGCCACCCGGGTTAGAGGTCAATCGTTAGAAAGGGTTAGAAATATGAATAATAGCACTTTTTAGTGGTTTTGGGGGTCGGGGAATCTGATTGTGATCTTATTTCAACGATTTGAGGTCAAGGTCACCCTTTAAGGTCACCCTAAAGGTCATTTTGGGGATAAATTCGCCATTATCAGTGGTTTTGGGGCAAGATATATAAACTGCCTCATTCTATTGGTTTCCGGGGTTGAGTAACTCGAATCTGGCTTTATTTTGGCGATTCGGGGCAATATTTCATTTGAGAGTCGCGATAGAGGTCATCCGAACCAGAGATCAACCAGAGGTCAGTTGTAGGTAAAACACCAAAAGGGCTAGAATCACAAATAATACCAAAGGGTTTGTGGCAATCGGAGAATACGATTCTGATCTTATTTTAAATATTTGAGGTCACTCCATTTTGGGTCAAAGGTCAAAGATCAACAGTTACCGCTAAGAACAATCAAATGAAGATTATTCAGGAACAAATTTTATTAAAATACTTCGGAAATGACATTTGCTGACAAAATGCTATACCTATGCCGCTACGCCGCTATGTGTATTCAAATGTTCGAAATACAATACAAAGACCGCTTTAGCAACAATATACCAATGATTATTAGTACCTATACCTTCTGGCTTGCGCACTCAAGAAACTGTGAAGTCAGGTTGCACCCAGTAAGGCTGTGGAAGAGGGGTAGTGCCAAGGATTTTGACGGACCGAGATCGGAACAAAGGGTATGGACTGGAATGTCACAATATTTTTTTCCAGTACCGAAGCCCACCAAGAGTTCCCATAGACCGAGGGTCTCCAAAGACCGGACATCGCTGTCCATCGTGCGAACATAGGCTGTTGTATGACCCTCTTCCGTGGCATGTACTAGATGCAGGAGGATCCAGTTGTCCGCCTCAGAATGGTTTTTACGGTTGATGTACTGAGAGGACACAACGCCTGTTGAAGAACACGGACTCAAAACGGGTACACAGGAGGAGCTTTCCGCCCATGTCAGTCTTGGAGATCTGTATGCTGATGAATGAGAATGGCTCCTTTTTGTTCTCATGTTTTAAGAATTCGCTGATCCACTCATACTTCGAGATTTTAGGGTACCGTAAAAAGTATTGTGGCATTCCAGTCCAGACCATCTGTTCCTTGGCACTATCCCTCTTTCACAGCTTAACAGGGCGCAAGACTTCACAGTTTCTTGAATATGCCAAAAAGACCCCTTGGTCAGCCTGTACAAGCATATCGGACCTCACCGACACACTAGTGGCTCTCACGCACGATTCTGACACTCTCGAGTCCGTGCATATGGAGCTTATATAACGCTTCATCGTACTAATGTACAGCGAGGGATGTGGTGCAGCCGGTGTCAGTGAGGCCAGGCATCACCTCTTCACCACTGCAACCAGATCCCAGCCGCGCTGTTGCAGCATGTGAAGCGAGCGCTACTGCAAGCGAGTTTCTACTGGAGTCAGGTCACTTCAATCCATCAGGGAATCCTTGACTTCAGTGAGTGGAGCTGGCACAAAGCTTGCACCCGTACATGGCAACCGTTATGGACCACTCTTAGCGACATTTCTATGGCATATGCCATTCTCATGCACTGCGGCTGACTCAAGGCATGCAAGGGAAAGTGCAAATGCAACTGTGCCGATGTCCGATACACGACCCTCTGCAAATGCGAAGGCGGGTGCGTTAATAACGAGGGCGGTGATGACCAGTATTACTTATTGCTGGCATCATAGAGGGCAAGCCAGAAGGCATAGGTAGTAAAAGTAATCATTGGTATAATGTTGCTAAAGCGGTCTTTGTGTTGTATTTTGAACACTTAAATGCACATAGCGGCGTATCGGCATAGTTATAGCATTTTGTCAGCAGATGTAATCCCTGAAGTATTTTAATAATATTTGTTCCTGAATAATCTTGTTTCGATTGTTTTTAGTAGCAACTGTTGATCTTTGACCTTTAATTCCCAAATGAGGTGACCATGACCTCAAATCGTCAAAATAAGGTCAGAATCTAATTCTCCGATGCCACAAAGCCCTATGGTATTATTTGTGATTCTATCAATTTTGGTGTTTCCTATAATTGACCTCTGGTTCATCTCTGGTTCGGGTGACCTCTATCGTGAACCTCACATGCAATATTGCCTCAAGTCGTCAAAATATGACCAGATTCGGGTTACTCAACCCCGAAAATCGATAAAATGAGGTAGTTTGTATATCTCGAATAAAAACCACTAAAAATGACGAATTTGACCCCAAAACGACCTTTAAGGTGACCTTGACCTCAATTCGTTGATCAGAATCAGATTCCCCGACACCGAAAACCACTAAAAAGTTATATTATTCATGATTCTAGCCATTTTTTTTTTTTTAAATACGATTGACCTCTAACCCGGGTGGTGGCCATATTGAATTTCGCCAATTAATATGGCGGCCCCAGGGGGCGACTACCTTGGCGCCCGTCAAAAATCGAAAAGGTATTGTATGGGCGACATATGGGCCAAATTTGGTGCTTTTGGAAGAATCTGAACCAAACAGTCCCTTTTATGCCCTAACATCCCGGACTACGAGTATATATTCACATATTCAAAGGCCAAATTTCAAGATTGTAAATCTTGCATCTACATTATACCTGATACAAAGTAAGATAAATCAAGATAATCAACTCCAAGATTGACATCTCCAAGATATTCAACTCCAAGACATTCAACTCCCAAGATTTCACAGCTCAACACAAATGTGGATTTGAGAACAAATATCTCAATAGCTCAGGCATAAGTAGTACAAGAAATTATAAACAATAGTAGAAAATTTCGCAGAAAGATTCATAAAAATTATCCGATAAATTACAACAACAACTCGTGTTTCTACAGTTACCTGTCGAAAAGTTGATTATTTCACCCCAAGAATGTAGTTTTATAGACTTGATAAAGTCGCCGGAGTACACACGTTATGATTTTATAATTTGTGATAAGTGTATGCATTAAAGAATCCTGAAATTCAGTAGTCTGTTTGCTGTTCTCCAACTTATTTTATACTCGGAAAATATGGCGGCATCTCGCTGAAATTTATGCCTTGTTTCCAGATACATGTAACACACTGATATCAAGAACTAGCTGGACGTTTTCTCGCTGGAAGTTTGGATGAGCAAACTGGGTGACTTGGGGAATATGGTAGGAATATTCACAGCCGAAGAAAAGTAAATACGCACAAACACGATCCCATTTAAACTTAGCCTAAAGATATTGGTAGGACAATACTATCACGAACAAGTATCGCGATATCTACAGTTCAGAAAAATATCAATTGTCGACTGTTCAAAATTCATACAGAATTCATTGTGCACGACCGAATCACTGAGGCGGTATACAGAGATCATGGAGAGATCATGCAAGTGTAGTGCACACGTCAAAATTGACAGACCCGGCGCTGGCATAGTACTGATGGCTACTCAGACTACGCAGGCTCAATTCTGTTGACGATAAACATGTTATGCTTGATGTTGCAAGTCGATGTTAAATGTTTCTCCATATGTTGCCAATCAACGAGTTCATCATAGATTTCTGTTTGTTGATTGAAATTTCAATACCCACGAATCTGTTCCACCAGGAGAAAGAAATATTTAATTACGCATTTAACCTGTAGACCACCTGATGTATTCTTTCCGCACGTGTGGCTTTCAAATGAGTTATCAATGATTTTTATTGTGCCGACCTTAGCTGAGTGCACCAAACAGTGAACAGCACACATCGTAGTATCCTTTGAATCATGGGACAGTATAATGATGACACCTCACCCCCTCCAACCATTATCGACTGTACTTCCCGCGTGAAAATGGGTGTGAGTTAACCCTATCTGACCTGTGCGATTTGGGACCCGTCCAGGCCGTGGGGGTCATTTCGGCCCCTAAATATTTTGCTCACTCGCTTAAGCTAGGGAGCTGAAACTCGCCACACTATACGCTTAGGTCAAGCTCTACCAGAAAATATAAAAAGGAAATCCAAGATGGCCGCTTTGATGACGTCAAAGTGACGATTTTTCGATCTGATTTTCGATTTTTTTATTTCTGTTCGCAAAAACTGCATGATAAATTAGTAAATAATACTCTGATATGAAATAAAATAGTTTTGTCCACTTTTCCTGGCAGAAAAGCAGGAATTTTGGAGAAAAATTACGAAAACATCATTTTTCTAATACCCACATGGCCGCCATTTTGAATTTGTCCATGATCCATTGATCGGGCATATTCAGATCAGCTCAAAATGCCCCCAATATGATAATATACAAAGTCACGCTTCGTCAGCTCTCAATTTTTGTCGTTCCGGAGATAGGAGAAAACGTTTTGTAGGGGGTTCATATAATGCCCCCCGCCCCCCCCTCCCACTGCACCCAAGGCCTGGTAGGTTTATTGTTTTGGTGGGGAAAAGTCATACGACGTCGGGCATTACAGGTTAGTTTTTCTGTGTTTTTTTTGTATTTACCAGGTTTACCCCATGTTGAGTGGTTTACTCCATCAGACGTCCCAGATGCTCATCCATTAAGAACAGATGAGTTATTTGTTCTAGCTGATCTGACATCACAGCTCCCGAGCTAGTGTATCTAGTTCCGCTTAAGCCGATGCTAGGATCCGTGTGGATACATCATAGTCTCTACATGAACATAGCAATCAAAGCGCGGCTGAGGTACTAACGTTACGTCCGATGATCCACCGTATTCTCGATTATGAATGTGAGGTGCCGAGGGAAGCTTTCCTGTAGAGTCATATGGTTGCTTTTTAGTTACCAGACATCGTCAATTTCTCTCACCGCTTGCATATCTCCCCAATTCCTCACTTTACTGTGAGTTAACTAAAGCATGTGTATCTTTGATATGTGTGAAATGAAGTCAAGATCCTTTCCCGTGGAGCGCGCGCTTGCAGGGCGCGTTCAAGAGTCAGTGGTCCATGTTTCGGTTGTGTTGATCCCTCCACACTAAACCCCTGTTGGAGAACCCTGATGGAGCCAAATAGGCCAGTTAGAATCCGCAAATTTTACCCATTGAAAATATCCGAGAGCATGTTACAAATAAAATGTTAATCTAGGTCAATAAAATGTGTGCGCTAGTCTTCGCTTACCATATTCAACGATAACGGAAATCAATAAGCAATTTCTATAATAAAAGATAAAAAGACCTAGCGTTCAATGCAGGAGTCCGACAAAACTCGTATGATGAGATCCACCTCTTCACCAATCGGTACACCAGGTATAGTTCACTTAGGGTTACATGTGTGACTTTCTACTCTGTTCTCTTACAACATTTCAAGTAATGCTGATACTAATTTTAAAGCACTGCTACATAGTCGAAATGCATGCATGTGGCCACTGATTGATGTATGTTTTGCTTTGTTTTTTGTATCTTTCTATTGTTCAATATCAATACATGTAAAGACATTGTTCACTCAAAACAAGTAATACCATGGCCGTTAGTAAACGGAGATGGAAATAGGTGATGCTGTTTTGTAACATCTTTGCAGTAATCGTACACAGAGAGGCACTACCAATTGCAATAGGTGATAAACTAATGACTGGAAATCTGATGAGTAAAACATACATCCGATCTATATATAATGAACTATGGATACAAACGTGTTCCTCTAGCACTGTATTTGAGCGAAAAAAAGAACAACATATACATTGTGACAGCATTGATACTTACTAAATAAGGCCAGACCAGTTTTTCCATTTTTCTTCCATTTTGCAATTCATTGCATTTTCCTTATTCTGATAGACAGTACGTTCTACAGAGCCAAAAATGGTGCTGGCCCAACTCCTTTATCGGTGTTGATGGCTGGTCAACACCATCAAGTGGTGTTGAGAAATGATGTTGACCAATGCAAACACTAAAAATGTTGCTGAGACTAGGTCAACACCAAATAATGGTGTTTGTGAACACCAATAAAGGGTGTTGAAAATGGCTCAACGCATTTTTGTGTTAACTGATAAGTGCTAATACTGGCTCAACAATAACTAATGGTGCTGGCCAACACCAATAAAGGATGTCGGGGACATATGGTATTGGTTCAAGTTCAACAGCATGTATTGGTGTTGAGCTCAACACCATTTTCCTGGTTCTGTTATCTCACATCTGATTCCCGGTAACCCTGGTATTTACTAACTTTGTAAATACACATTTTTTAGGCTTAATGGGTTTGATCGTTCTGATATGCACCGCTAAAAATGAATCCGCGACATTTTGGCTAGCGATATTTCGATACGCGACATGTCGGTAAACGATACATGTCTTTCGGCACACGACATTTCAATACGCCACATTTCGTCACGAAGTGCATGATACGACATGATTACGTGCTCAGTTATATTAGAAAGGCATATTCTGATCCGAGCTTCCCGATATTAATCTCAGAAAAAAGTGCGCAGTGACAGATAACCCAATCTCTGTTGCGCATGTAAATGCCTGGTTAGTTGATCCTTCCTGTGCTTCAGCTTGGACTAATATCTCTACCTGATACATCTGATATAGTTTCATCTTGAAATTGTCAAAATAGTCATTAGACATAAGGTTTATGAAAAAAAAATGGTTATTTAACAACGCTGAAAACCGGCTCTCTCCTTTTAAAACGAGGCAGAATGTCGCCATCCGTATTCGTAGGTGGGATTAAGAGGATCCCATATAACTTGATCGTGAGATGTATTTTCCCTCTCGAGAGTGGGGATATTCATCTCATGATCAAGTTAATATGGGAATCTTCCCCCATATAATTTAAACCATTACTTTCTTCAGTATTTTATTGAAAATTTCAACGACACATCAAGAGAAACGTTGCCGAAGCGCACCATGCCTGTAGTACATCTCAGGCGAAGTGACTGGCCACCTGCGTCGCATCGCTCATACCACAAACGTGTGTGGGATGACATACCCCAGACGATATTACCGTACGAGTTTTACACTGTGTGGGGAATACTATTTATTGGGATTGGTTAATTTTGAGATCTGCAGCTATTATTCTCTCTCATATGATCAAGTAGATTTTCACATAAGCTCAGAAATGATCGCATTTATTGTCGTAACAACATATTGTTATTGCTGCCAACATCTTGGGGAATACTATGAAGCTAGGGGTTGGAATATCCCCACAATATTTCTTGGGGTCAAGTTCTACCAAATAATATAAACAAAATTCAAATTAACCACATTGATGACGACATACTCAAAAATTGCCTTTTTGTCAGATTTTCCAGGCAAAAAAGAAATTGGTAAAAGACGAAGAAAACTCATCTTTTTCAGTTTCACCTTGGTGGCCTTCATTTTGAATTGACTCTTGGTCCTTTGTGTGGCTGGGTATTCAAATAAGGTTTAAATGACCCAATGTCATAGGATATAACGTCATGGGGTGCCAGCTCTTATTTGGTTTGTCTTTCGAGGATCGTGTAGAAAGTTTGGTGTGGGTCTGGTCGAGTTCATATTGATGCCATTTTATATTTTGCCATGTTGATTTTAGCCACCAGTTTCAATCTTTTCGTTCCGAAGTCAAAAGCCAAAATTTCACAACAAAAATATCTTGGCCATAACGCGATTTGTATTAATTTCTAACCTTGGTATCACGTATTCTCTTATTTCTGACACCATAGCGGTTATTTTGATACATGGTGACATTTGGGGAAATTCCGGTTTTGATGCCTTAAAAAATAAGTTACTTCTTGTTTTTCTCAACATACTAGGGGGTATCTGTCAAAGTTTGTGCTTTCGCATACTCCGCTTTCGTTAACTGGAGAAAAGGTAGTGATATAGAAAAACATTTCCTGGTCAAAAACCGAATCAAGCTCAGATGTGCATGATAAAAAGAAAAACAAAAACAAAAAACCCCACCCGCTCCCCCCCGTCAAATATAACTGAATGTCTCTTAGTGGTTTCTCTTTTATGTTTTCTGTACACAGAAGAAATGTCGAAAAATAAATTAAACCTCAGCCAGATGTTAGATAGTTCACAAGAAAACTGTCTTGTCCGACGATAAAAAACAATTTTTCTCATTTAACTCATTAAACTTATTACTTATTAAACCCTGTGTGCTTCGTAAAGGTAGTCATGTGGAACAAGTCAGCTTGCCAGCGAATCATATCAGCGAATCCGCCTACGCCACCACTCAAGACTGTGTTATTCTGCTGGGTCTTCCCCGTGGAAGAGTGGGGTTGAATGATGATGGAGGCACTGGAAAGATGGTGAAGGGTGGTGAAAGGACGCAACTCTCCCAGATTGAGTATGATGTGATGGAAGAAATAACAACTCTCTGTCTGCGGGATTGTGAGCCTCTTGTTCGCATGACCTTCACACTTTTCGAAGCTTTCATGCCGGCCTCATCGGAAACTGTTGACCGCTTCTGTCTTGCAGGAAACTAGCCTATTTCTATGTATATTCTTCTAATTTGGTGCTAATGCTATTCTATAAATTAGGTCTTTGGATTATGGACGCAGGAATTCTTCAATGGACGACAGCTGAGTATTAAATGACAGACTAGACACTTGTATTCCATTTCAAATATTCTAGGCAATGCAAGTTGCTTTATTTAGCGTCCGAACATTGGAAACATTTATTGTGGATCGAGCTTGGAGTCCAGGTTGGATGTTAATTTATAATAATACGTGCACATCAATCAATCAAATTTAAAATTTTTGGCCTCCCATCCTAAGTTGGATGATGTAGGCCAGGCCATTGTGTTTGCTTTAAAAAAGAACCAATTAAAATGAAAACGGTACATGGATATAAAAGATAAGTACTTTACGTATTGGGTTAAAAACATAAAAATGTACTTTTCATAAGTAAAATATAAACATGTATATTGAAACTCCAAAGGCGTTATTTGGCAAGAAGGGAGAGGTAAATTTAAATGATAATATAAATACAACCAGCATATTATAATTATTTATAACAAAAACGACCCTATTTAATTAAAAATATAAAACTATATTAAAAAGGTCAAAATGGCACATGCATATTTGGGTTTCAGTTAAAAAAAAACTCATCATATATATTTAGACATAAGTGGTTAATAAAAACGATATTTGATATAATATCTGTATTCCTCCTGATGAACACCGTGAGTGAGGACCACATGGTATCCTCAGACACCAATATCCAATCAAAGCGAGCAAAGACATCATTTAAAACAAAGCTCTTTTAACTAGAGATACTTTTAATCACGAGATACTTTTAATCACTAATGAGGAAATATTAAATTATCATTCAGTCTTGTAAATTTATTACTATATGCATGTACCATTATAGTAAGCAATCTAATTAGAGTAAAAACTGGGCACAAAATTAATAAAAAAATAAATAAAATTGAATTAAATTCACATGCAGATGTTTTAAAATTAAATCAATAATGAAGATAAAAATATCACAGATCAATTTCCATAAAACAAAATAAAACACATGCAAAGCATGCAATAAAATCAATACTTGGGTTATATAGAAGTCACATACATGTACATATCACAGATAGTAAATAAATCAATACTGGGGATAAATATTAACGAAATAAAAGTTGACTTCACAATAGCCAAGACGCTGAGACACAAGACTTATTAAGTACACATTTGTTCAAAAGGAAATCACTAAAGGTTTAGCCACAGATTAAATAATTAAAAAAGCCGACAGCTGCCAATAAAATAAAGTACGTGCACATGCGTGTGTTTTATTCCGTGCGGTATCGCCTGATTCGGAGGTCATCATCTGGCACTAACCGCTAAGCTGCGTATTGGTTGTACTGTTAATGTTTCATTCTAACTAAAACTACTGGTTTATAACATCGAAGTGTCACTTTGTTTTTAAATTCATACGATCTCAGCTTTCTATCTAGCTAGATTGAGTTGACCCTGCCAAACGTTATCTCGGAACGAAAAAAAAAAGAGAGCTGGGACTCCAAGTCTTTATAGTTAATCATATTGGGTTCATTTGGAACTTATTTGCATAACCTCCCGGGTAGAGGCTTATGGGTAAATTCAAAATGGCGGACATCTAGGATACCAGAAAAGTGATGTTTTCGTCAATTTTCTTCAAAATTTAAGTGGGCAAAAACTATTTTATTTCATATTGCATAAATATTTGCTAATTTATCATCCAGTTTTTGCGGAGAATTGCATTAAAAAAAATTCGAACAAGCTGACTGAAAAATCGACCAAAAACTGCCGTTTTGTAAAATGGCGTCACTGTTACGTCATCAAAGCCGTCATTTTGGATTTTTTTTAACGTTTTCTGATAGAGCTTGACCCAAGAGTAGAGAGTAGTAAGTTTCATCTCCCTAGCTCAAGGAGTCAAAAAAATAATTAGAGGGAGGGCCATTTCGGTACCCCTCCCCTCCCTCCCCCCCTAGGCCTGGACAGGTCCCAAGAGGTCCAGGTCAGATAGGGTTGAAATTCCCCAATGTGTCGCATCAACCTCGCATACGCTTATTTCACATTGCTGAATAGTGGTAGATATGTGTGACAAACGAACAATCTATAGGATGCGAGGATATTCACACTGTCGCTTCCATTGCCAAACGGAATAAAACGTACTGATGATTACTTAGACTACACATGCAGGCTCAGTTTTGTTGTCGATAAACATGTTATGCTTGATGTACTAGTCTATGTTAAACTTTTCTCCATATGTTGCCAATCAATGAGTTCATCATAGATTTCTGACCCACCTGATGTATTCTTTCCGCACGTGTGGCTTTTAAATGAGTTACCAATGATTACTATTGGACCGACCTTACTTGAGTGCATAAGTGAACAGAGCACGTCTCAGCATCATTTGAGTCATCGGACAGTATGATGATTACACCCCATCCCCTCAAACCATTATCGGCTGTACTTCCCGCGTGAAAATGGGTGTGAGTTAATCCTATCTGGCCTTTGCGATTTGGGACCAGTCCAGGCCTCATGGGCCATCTCGGCTCCCTAAATATTTTGCTTAGGGTGCACTCCAGGGATTCTTCCATACGACATGAAATAGACTATGGGTCCTTTTTTCGGCCACCAGTTGTCGTAAAATCTTCAACCCAAATCACTTATATGTCATTATCCGAACGCATGGCACGATCAAACGTAGAAACTTCTGCTCATAGCCAATAGGTAACGGGTGATATATGAGTGTATTAGGGCGTTTCCCAAAATGGTCACATCCGATTGGTCCCGTGAGACCCGACATCGGCGCAATCACATTCATAAAACGAAGATACACCTCCAGAAAGCGATCGAGTAAAATGATCCCTTGGTGGGCCTTGAAGTGCCCCCATCACAAAATATAAATCATATCATTTTCCTGTGAACTGCCGCCGATTTTATTTTTTTCCAAATATGTTAGGCCGTTTGTAATATGATTTTTCTCAAGAAAAACAAAGAAGCATGCTCCATTAGAGTGAGCAGTAAAATAGCTAATTCGAACAACTTCGGTTTGGTCTTCCACAATCTTGCGCCTCGAGCACTTAAGTGAAATCGACATGTCTCACGTCTGAGATTCCCAGGTCAAAATATTTGAATACGGATAATTTCATTGGCTCGTTTAAATAGAGCGAACATGTGACACGATGCTCGGGGAAGCTGACATCGAGCGAAATACACGGAGAATGAAGTCATTGAGCTAAGGGTAGTGTTAAGTGGAACGTGAAATGCCCTTAGCAAGCTAAGATGCTTATATGTATATATTTTCTACAAGAGCATGACTAAGCTATTATTTTGAGACATAGCACTGCTATGTTATAGAAAAATGAATCTCGAACATTCCCCTTCAAGCTTGATTCATTTTTCCTAGAAAACCCATTAAAATGTCGAAAAATGGTCAAATTTGGCTCAATTTCCAAAAAAAAATCTGTAAGAGCGATTTCAATTAAACTTGTTACTCACGTTCCCTGGTCCAGTCGCAACTTAAAAAGGCAAAAAAAAAGTAGGGGTCAACCTGCCAGTTTATTGTCAGATTTTCTTCTCGTAAATGAGTCATGATTTTTAGGCACACCCAAGGGGCATAACTGAGGCAGGACAAAATTTACTCCATGATCCCGATCAGCGTGTAGACGAAGCCAGCCATCAATCTGTACGTGCTCGTTCACATAATGCTGAATAGGATGGTATTATAGATATAAGCTATTAAGAAGACAAGAAGAATTATGATGTAGCAGAACACGGGCAGTCTATCGTATTATGAAATTAGACCGGAGCCATTACGACGAAACTGAGGAAAGCCACCTTAAGGGGCAGGGTGTTTTTCTCGAAATTAATTATTCACATTTATCGTAATCTGGGAGTGTTTGCGAGTTTGGCGGTAACACTTGCCAGTTATATATAATATTGTTGGAAATCCGACCGATAACTTTCCCCCTGCCCCATCTTTGTTTTGATCACTTTTGCCCACTCTAGCAGGATTTTCGACAACAAACTCAAAATTAACCCATTTGCTCTTAATAATGGACATCCATTCGGCAATATGAAGGCCGTGGTTGCTTTTCCGCTTTCCAATGATACCAGAAACGCGGGGGAAATGCAAAGAAGAGATGTAGCAAAGTCAAATTAGTGGTAAATTTGCACTAAATTTTCTCCTAGAAACATGGGAAATGCTTCAGAAAATTGAGAAATGACTATTAATTATTATTATTACTACGAAACTGTGGAGCGCCACCTTACTCCCTTAAGCGAGGGAGCCGCAACTCCCACACGATACCCTTGGGTCAAGCAGCTCTACCAGAAAATGTAAAAAGCAAATTCAAGATGACCGCTTTAGTGATGTCAAAGAGAGGATGTTTTGGGTCTGATTTTAGAATTTGCCCATAATCCACTGCTCGGGGGTATGCAAATAGGCTCAAAATAACCCCAATATGATAATCTATAAAGTCACGGTTTGTCAGTTCTCATTTTTCGTCGTTCCGGAGATAAGACAGAACGTTTGGTAGGGGGTCCATAATGCCCCAGACCCAAGGCCTGGTAGGGTTAAAAGGTTTACACACAAGTTAGGTAAGCTATGTCGCCGCCTTGCAGGTTCTCGTGTTGTTGATCTGTCTTCCTGCTCAATAGTAGGCCTACAATTCTCGAACCAAAGAGACTGAGGTTCGAGAGTACATCGACGCGGGTATTTCCATTACATGTATGTCTGATAAACTATATATACATAGTACATGTACTTCATGTGAAATCAAAGTAAAGTTAGGTCAGATTTGTTTGTTTAATACCATCCAATTTTTCATATTTGGCTTAGCTTAATAGCAGTAAGGTGCGTCTAATCACCGGCTAGCCGCGTATCGCTTTGATGTAGGGGAAGGTGGACCGCCTCATTTATCCTTTGACTCCTTTTACCAGCGCTTGATGATCGGTGGTCATGAAAATCGGTTAACTGGTTACGGTACCTTAGAGAATAAGAATACAAGTAGGTCAACCAGAAGGGACGACATTCTAAACCCAGAAATAGGCAATGAATACCTTGAAATAAAGTCGTTAATCCAGGCACATCAACAACATCGTAGTGACGTCATCAAAACCAAAGATGGCTTGTATCTCTAGAACGGTGGTACCGGACTATCATTATGGGATACAGTAAAAAGACATTCTAATCCAATATAGTCTGTTTGAGCAATTTCATTGGCTACCTGGTAGAAAGGATATGTGACGACAATACGGGAAAAACTCCCTTGTGTGTGATGGTAATTTAAGCTGATTTTATTTTTCAATCCAAAACCTGCCATATCAGATTTTTCTTGAAGTTTACATACTGAAATATCAGCCTTAAAAATATGGCGATGCTCCGTTGTATAAAAATGGAGATATGATTGACGAAAATGTGCTCCTCGGCCTGATTTGGTATTTTTGAGGCATTTACAGTGAGGATTTTCTCTTATAACCAAAATATGACCCCTCAAACCAAAATGATTTTCTCACACAATATATTGGGAAGTTAGTTTATTGGAAAGAACCAGTAATTGTTTTGGTTTGAGGTGCCATATTTTTGCTACAAGAGAAAATCTTCACTGTAAATGCTTCAAAAATACTAAATCAGGCCGAGGAGTACATTTTGATCAATCATATCTCCATTTTTATACAACGGATTGGTCAGTCGCGACGCGCCTCCGGCAGCTAATCAGTGTATGACCTCATTGTCGGAGGCGTGTCGCGACTGATCAACCAGAATTGAGAACGAAGCCCGCCACAATCTCACTGTTCCCAGATGGATGGACAGCTACGTTGGATTTTGAATCGCCCGGCAAAGGTAGAAAATTGCACAAATTCACTAATTTGACGACGGGGATATATAGAGTAATACTTGTAGAATATGCTGATGTATTTTGTTTGGCGGTAAACCGTTTATTTCTCTATTCATTCAAAGTGCGTTTTACGCCTTGTTGTGGATTTATATAAAGCATGGGGATATATATATAGAGACCCCATATTTCGACACTTCATCCTAATACCACCGCTCACCCCCCCAAACCTCTTGTTTCGCGGGCCTGTGCCCATACTCGAGCCCAGCTGGTCCATGTGTGAAAGCTTGTCAGTTACTTGCCGAAGGGCGGTGGTTCTCTCCGGGTAATCCGGCTTCCTCCACCAACCAAACTGACTCTCACCATATGAGTGAAACAAACTTGAGTGTGACATTAAGCCAAATTCCCTCCTCCCTCCCGAGTGTGAGTGTGCCGAGTGAAGATTTTCATATGAATTCATATGGATGCTTTTTATTCGACAGACTTCGTCAATTTTTTCCAACTTCTTGCATATCTCACCACTTCGGCATCGTCGATTCGCTCGACTCGCCGTACCGGTGTGGGCATACAGCCATGCGCCTACATCTACCTGTCGTATTATTTTGTATGTAAAAGATTTAAACAGAATTGGCCCAACATTATTCCATACGTTAAGAAGTTGTCCAACATACAACAACGACACTGGGTTGAAGCTTGAGATGCTTACAGCGAAAAACATATATTGGTTGGTATATACTTTCCGCCTCCTCATCCCCCTCCCCGTTGTTTTTTTTTCTCCTATCTCCAGAACGACAAAAGATTGAGAGATGAAACTCCGTGACTTTTTAGATTATCATATTTGTGCCATTTTGAGCCTATTTGCATAACCTCGGAGTAGAGGTCATGGGTAAATTCAAGATGGCGGTCACGTGGGGTTTCAGAAAAGTGATGTTTTGTCATATTTCTTCAAAATTTCTGCTTTCCCGCAACGAAAAGCGGCAAAAACTATTTTATTTCACATGACATTATTAATTACTAAGTTGTCATGCAGTTTTTGCGGAGAAATTCCATCAATAAAAAATTCGGAAAATCCGACCGAAAAATCGACCAAAAAATGCCGTTTTTGAAAATGACGTCACTGTGACTTCATGAAAGCGACCATCAGGATTGTTTTTATAATTTCTGGTAGATCTTGACCCAAGGGTGTTATAGTGTGGTAAGTATCAGCCCGCTAGCTCAAGGGGTAAGAAAAATAATTAGGGGGGCCATTTCACCCCCCCCCCCCTCCCAGGCCAGAATACGTCCCAAAAAGCCCAGGCCAGCGGGTAACATGGACATCAATGCAGCCCCCGGTATTCTTTTCCAGTGATGGCGAGTCTTGTTGTTAGACATGTTATATAGGCCAGACAAAGTTTAGGAAGAAATACACACAGGGCTTCATCACGTATTATAGGTTAAAAGCAGTTCCGCTTCTGTCCGCGTCAACAATTTTTTTCCGGTGGGTCTAACTGGAAAACTTCATTGCTGATATATACTGAAATAGATACAGGTTTCCGATCCATGACCACTAAGGCTTTCGCGATTTTCAGCAAGTGTATGCATATTAAAGAGGGCTACGGCTCTCCTTTTACCTATACATGTACTTGTACTCTACATTTCTTAGCACTCTCTACTCATAAATATATCAGTAAACCGTTGGGATTCCCCTTTAGTATTACCTCGGATTGATTCCCCTTTAGTATTACCTCGGATTGATTCCCCTTTAGTATTACCTCGGATTGATTCCCCTTTAGTATTACCTCGGATTGATTCCCCTTTAGTATTACCTCGGATTGATTCCCCTTTAGTATTATCTCGGATTGATTCCCCTTTAGTATTACCTCGGATTGATTCCCCTTTAGTATTACCTCGGATTGATTCCCCTTTAGTATTACCTCGGATTGATTCCCCTTTAGTATTACCTCGGATTGATTCCCCTTTAGTATTATCTCGGATTGATTCCCCTTTAGTATTACCTCGGATTGATTCCCCTTTAGTATTACCTCGGATTGATTCCCCTTTAGTATTACCTCGGATTGATTTTCTTTGTTCAATTTACATGTAGGTACATCTCAGGGGAACTTGTGACTTGCGCGGCCATAGTAAGTCTCCTTACTTCATTGTGAAGTATCGCATGCGTATCGTTGAACCTTACTTCTCTCTGTTGACGCATGAATTAGAGAGAAATTGCTTTCTCTGGTTGGTATGGTGTTCTATTTGGGCCAATTTGATCTCGCGCGTCGACTTGCAAAAGGGCGACGCGCGACGCGAAGCGTTTTGAAACCCGACGTCGCCCTCTCCGTCGCGCGTCGCGCGTCGCCTTTTGCAATGTTAAAGAGATAGGCCAAAACTTATGGTGTCTTATTTGGGCCAATTGCCCTATCTCCTAACATTGTAAAAGTCGACGCGCGACGCGCGACGGAGAGGGCGACGTCGCCTTTCAAAACGCGACGTCGCCCTTTTCCGTCGCGCGTCGCCCTTTTAAAGGGCGACGCGCGACGGACATTCGCGTCGCGCGTCGCCCTTTTAAAAGGGCGACGGACGACGGACATTCGCGTCGCGCGTCGCCCTTTTGGTTTACAAAAGTGCGCATGTCTGGGGGGAGCATGTATTACTATAATGTTCACAGCTGTGATTTTCGATTCTTGTAGCTCCTGACTGACCGGTGTTGGTAATTATGTTGGTGATAGCAAAAATGACAAGATATTTTGCATGCAATGAGACTATGTACAAAATAATATATTTGTTTCGCTGTCTGAAATGCTTTTTCTGCTGATCAATTTTCGAAGACTGGTATATACCTGTATTCCACAAAATCCACAAATTCGCTTGTCAATGTGTTACTATTTCGCCGGACTAATACGTCAATTAAATTCTATTAAAAAACTATTATGCAGGATTAACAGTAACGACTGGAAAACAGAGGGAAAATAATTAATCGCTTGTGTAGTTCAATGGAACTGTGAGATCTTACATTCTGGAGACCTGTTAAAAAAGGGCCACGTTGCATTTTATCTCGAATCATACAACCCTTTTTAATAGTAAGGCTTTGTTTTCTGCCATTTCAGACAAGTGACTATATGCATGATATGCTGTCAAAGTAAAGGTGAGGTGTGGGGTCATTTAACTTTCGTTTTCGGCCGAAAAACAGTAACTTTCGTTTTCGGCCGGAAAACAGTAAGATCCCACATTTCCTTTGAGCTACACAAGCTGTTAATTAGTTTTTCTCTGTTTTCCACTCGTTACTGTTACTCGTGCAAAACTGTTATTTACATAAGCTTTTGGTTCATTATTAGAAACTTGAATTTATTTTACGTATTAGCCCGACGAAATATGAACACATTGACAAGCTAATAGATGCGTATTGTCCTCGCGATGGAGGGGTGTGGATTTTGTGGAACACAGGTACCAGTGTTCGAAAATTAATCAGCAATATAACATATTTGACAGCGAAACAATTAAAGTATGTGGTACATAGTCTCCATGTATGTTAAATATCTTGCCATTCTTGCTTTGTTGCAGTAAATTCTCAGCAAATTACCAACACCGGTCAGAAGCTACACGGTTCGGAAATCGCAGATGTGAACATTTTTTTTCGTTCGAAATTAACACCCCAAATCACAATACAACGAAACAATACGAGACAGAACAAGACTATATGATACGACACAATACAATAAAATGCAAAATAATACCATACATTACAATACAATATATTACAATTCAACATATTACAACTCAATACATTACAAAACAATACAATTCTAAACAATAGCATACCATACAGTACGGTGAAATATACTATAATTCAACACATCAAAGTACAAACACAGATACACCTTTACATAAAAGGAGAAAGCTAACAAAGATTGTGAATTTTATATAATACGTTTGTACAGCCTATAGTGGCAAACTTCAATTGATAATTTGATTGATGCTCCCCTTAGACATGCGCACTTTTGTAAACCAAAAGGGCGACGCGCGACGCGAATGTCCGTCGTCCGTCGTCCGTCGCCCTTTTAAAAGGGCGACGCGCGACGCGAATGTCCGTCGCGCGTCGCCCTTTAAAAGGGCGACGCGCGACGCGCGACGGAAAAGGGCGACGTCGCGTTTTGAAAGGCGACGTCGCCCTCTCCGTCGCGCGTCGACTTTTACAATGTTAGGAGATAGGGCAATTGGCCCAAATAAGACACCATCAGTTTTGGCCTATCTCTTTAACATTGCAAAAGGCGACGCGCGACGCGCGACGGAGAGGGCGACGTCGCGTTTCAAAACGCTTCGCGTCGCGCGTCGCCCTTTTAAAAGTCGACGCGCGAGATCAAATTGGCCCAAATAGAACACCAGACAGACGTACATGAAAAGAATACAATACCCCAAGGCCAAATTTGGCCGAGAGGTAAACACCTGTTTACGTAAGTAAATATGTCACTGTGGAAATAGGGCAGACGTCCGTCGTGTGTGTCATATTGATGTAGAGTGTATGAAGAGCAGGACTAAATCCTTACCATGGGAGCTATAGTAAGTCGTTTGTATGAAGATGGTGGCAAGAACCATCGGTATCTCTTGGCAGCTTCTGGCGCTTGCCTCATTGCAGCCGTTGGGGTGGCTGCCTTCAAGCGACGACAAGCCCGGCTGCAACTGGAAGGAGAGACGGACCGCGCGTCCCTCAATAAGAGAGATGTAGTCTATCTTGTTATAATACCTAGGATCGGAGTGGTGCCCAATCTCTCCCCGTTTGTCATAAAATTGGAGACATGGTTTCGTATGGTGGGAGTCCCACATGAGGTATGTCTTAATATGGTGAATGCAGACATTTTTATGTTACTGGAGGCAAGGACATTTATTTGTTCATCGGTAAGTATGCATCGGTCTGACCCACTTTACGAGTTAAATATACACATCTTGTGTAGGCCAAAATCCAGGACGGTCCCTGAATTAAACTGGGGCATTCGTACTAGCCGCTTCGTAACAGTACAGAAGCGGAAACCGTAAACATTGCGCTAGAGGTCCAACTTTTCAGAATACATTTCTTGGCCGAATGTTTTGACTGAGTTTTCCAGTTTTTTTATTTATGCAGTTTTCTCGGCCATAATGGTGGAATAACTACGGGGATAATAATTTGATATGAGGATATTTTTGTCATTTAGAAAGTGATCGTGTAACAGTATTTTCGTTATTTTTGGGATTACACTTCATTTATAGTATATAGCACAGATTCTAAAAGTCTGTCCATTTTAATTAGTCGTCTACTTTGAAGCTTGTAAAAAATCAAGTTAAGAATGTATCAAGTTTTTTTGTTTTTTTTGCAGAGTGTAGAACAAACTCAACTCTACAAAATGGCTACCATTTCTCCGTGAGATCGATAATATATCACACTTGAAATAACTTGGTAATTCTCTCCATATAAAACTCCAGTACGACTGTTTCATGTACCGGACCATTCTCGTCTCGCGAGACTCTCTACTGCGAGAAAGAGTCTCACGCGTAAATGGGAGCCATCCCCCCAAAATTTGGGGGGTGAGTAGGCGGCGTATGATTATCTGGCTTGTCACTGACCTGCTGACTCCGCCGAGTTAGAAGCGAATTGCTAAACATAATGTGGGCTATATAATTGGGAAATGACTCTTTCCGTTTCGGAGCATATCAATCGCGAACAAATTATTGTCGGTATGTATACTTGGCCGTGAAAGCGAGTTATCTAGTACAGGAAGTAGTTCGCGGGTAGACACGGCTCGCTTTGAGAATGATGTCATGCTGCCTCGCTTTGAGATTGGAGATTCAAAAATGTCACCAGTTTACATGAGAGTCGCTTGGTCTC